>JAJHSJ010000724.1:0-36323 GCA_021015155.1 Magnolia officinalis
TGTTTATCAACGTGGTCCATTTATTTTTCCAGCTCAGTTTAGGGTATGGCATAAATTGAAGCATATTCAAAGCTCAAGTGAATCATACCATAGGAAATAATGGGAATTGAATGCCTATGGTTGAAAACTTAAAGAAGTTTTGGATCAAACTGATATTTGTGTTTTCACTTGATCTAGGTCAGTGTGGCTTTATAAATAAGTTAGATGACAAATAAACATGAATGTGGGCTTTAGAAAGGTTTCAAGGGTGGATGTCATTGACTCCATTATTTTGTGTGGTGTGATCCACTTTAGCTTAAGGATATTCTTCAAATTTGGAGACAGCCCTGAATCCCCTAAAATGAGTTGGAAAAACGGATGGATGATGCGTATAAAAACACATATATTACAGTGGGTTCAAAGAAAATCCACGTGGCAAACTCCTCACTGCACAATCCGCATCCCTTTGTGATCCACCCCAGTCAACAGATCCTGATTCAGTTTTACTAACCACTATGAAGTTTTTGTACAAATCGGTCAATCACAACTGTTCATTTAGGTGGGCCTTTTTATGAGCAGGTGATTTTTTAGCAGAGTAGCGGGTAGAACGAGTCAGCATGGAAGTCCCGGTCGCAATGATTGGCCCCGCCGCGAACTAACTAGGGGAAGTTGACTAGGCTCTGTGGGGCCCACCGTGATTTATGTATTTTATCCCTTCCGTCCATACATTTTATCAGGTAATTTTAGAAAATTAGCCCCAAAATGAAGCATATCCGAATCTTAAGTGGACCACACCACAGGAAACAGTGTGAATTGAACGTCTGCTGTTGAAAAATTCTCCGGAGGCACGGAAGTTTTGCATCGAGCTTATATTTGTATTTTCCCTTCGTCCATGTATGTCTCATCTTGTGAACACGTTGGATGACAAATAAATATTACTGTGAGCCCAACTGAGCTTACGTAGTTACTAGGCAATCTCACTTCTAACTAGAGAAGGACGGTCCTGTCAGGGTCTCTGCTGGGGCGGCTATGATGTACATATTTTATCCACACCATCTATTTATTTTGACAAATCATTTCAGGACACAAGTTAAAAAAAGAGGCATATTGAAGACTCAAGTGGACCACACAACAGGAACTAGTGGAGATTGAACTCCTGTTATTGAAAACTTCCTGGGGCACATCGTGATGTTTATTTTCCATCCAACCTGTTCATAAAGTCAGATAAACCTGGATGAAGGGAAAACATAAATATCAGCTTGATCCAAAACTTCTGTCACCCCAAAAAGAAGTTTTCAACCGGAGGCTTTCAATGGCCACTTCTTCCTGTGGTGTGGTCCACCTAAGGCTTCGAACTGTCCATAAGTAAATGCTTTGTCGGATGGATGGACGGCGCGGATAAAACATATACATTAAGGTGGGCACCACATAGCCCCTAACCAAATCGTCCGTCTCAAGATAGGTCCTGCCGACTGCTGAGGGGTGGTACCCAATTCGCGTCCGTATTTGCAACCTTTGGTGCAAAAATTTTTTTTAAAAAAAAAAAAAAAAAAAAAAGAAAGAAAGAAAGAAAGAAAGAAAGAAAGAGAGTTTACAATGAGGTTACTGGCTCCCGGCCTCAAAGAGACCGCTGGCCATCATGCACAACACAGGTGCCAATGTGGAACACGTGCGCGGTAATAATACCCTATTACTAGCTCAGGTGGGCCACCGTACAAAAAAAATGAGCCATAAAAATTATTCCATGTGGTGTTGCCCACTTGAGCTTTGGATATGCTTCAATTTTGAGCTCATGCGAATGGACATAAGGGATAAAGCACGTACATCAAGGTGGGCCTCACAGAGTTCCCTGCTGGCTCACCATGCAATTCAGGTTCACTTGTTTCTACGGTGTGGCCCACCCGAAGAGTAGACAGTCATAAGCAGAAGACTTATAACCTTATTTCAAAGAATTTGGATTCTTTGCTTGCCATAAACAGGTTTTTCTATTCCCGTACATTGTGATTGGTCCACATCATCATAGATGTTGTCAGGACTGCTACATTAAATATAATTTGTGATGATATAGGTCAATCACATTATAAGAAACAAATGTTTTTTTTGCATGTTTGTGACAAATAAAGGATCCTAATTCTATCTCAAGTAAATGAAAAGCCCACATCTCTCCCACATAGAGGTGGGCAGGATCTGACCCGACTCGACTGAACCGGTCGGATCCGAAAGTCGGGGTTGGGTTGGATCGAGTAGATCCACTTGGATCCGACGCCAAACCAAGTTGAGTTTGGGTCATGTAGTAACTCGATCTGATCCGAACCAGAATTGGGTAGTATAAAGTCAAATTTTACTTTTTTTTTTAATTTTATTTTTTATTTTAGCTTTACCCTTCTTCTACCCACCCTAACCCTACTCGAACTAACTTCCCCTCCTTCCCTCCTTTCTCTCCTCTTTTCTCTCCCTCTTTCTTTACCGATTTCCCTCCTCTCCTTCTTTCTCTCCTCCTTTCTCTCCCTCTTTCTCTCCCTATTTCTCTCTTGTTTCCTTCCTAGCACCAGAGTCTCCGGCTCGGCTTAACTCAGCCCAGTCTGAATCGATCAAACAGACTCAACTCGATCTAACTCGGTTTCCCTGACCGAGTCGGACTCGGTTCTGGTTAGGCCAGCAAGGAATCGGTTTGGATCGAGTTAGCCCTACTGGACTTGGTCCTGAATCGGATTAAGTTTGGGTCAAGTACTTGCAAAAACCGTATCGAGTCAAATTGGACCTAATCCGGTCCAACTCGGCTCGATGCCCACCTCTACTTCCACACATGTCTTCAACTTTCTTGGACCTCAGTCATTATTCATTAGGTTTGTTAGAATACATCCCAATGTATTGTTACAGGGTAAGTTGTGACTTTAGCCATAGATATGTGGTCTTTCTCAAAGATCAAAACCATTTAAATGATGGGTAACGTTATACAGTAAAGAACTTTAAAATTTTAATATTTAAGGCTTTAGATTATTTAAGAGACTCCTTATTCAAAGAAAAGATCAAAGAGAAGGAATATATCAATTTAAGAGCTTTATTTATTTATTTATTTATCTTTCTTTTATACTATATTTTTTAGAGTTCCTGGAACAACCAATTAGGAAAAGATGCGTGTTATTGCATGAAAGTATAAAGCGCATCTAAGATATATTTGAGGATATTTTGAGTGCATGTTGTGGAATTACAGCTAATGCTGCTAGAGTGTTACACGTTATCAATAAACATAACATGGCCGAGAAGCTCAAATAAAAGATGCAATTCAGAAAAAAAATGGTGCCAGGGCAGTTACTAAAAGAGTTTGGAAGGCCAAAGTGGTGCCAATGTGATTGCTATCATCAACTGAACATGAGAAATAAATATCTAGATAACTACCGCAAGGAGATCTATAAATAACAAATGATTTCAATGAAGCAAAATCTCATACCAACCTAATCAAACAAATCAAATATGTCTTTTAACTATCATTTATATTCCTTAGCCTAATCAATCCTTTACGTTCCTTGTTGTAACCAATAGCCTAATTTTACATTAGTAGTAGTAATCTGGTAGCTATAATCCTTAGTTGTAATCCAAGTATACAGTCATACGTTAGATGAATTTCCATTGCAATATAAGCGGTTCCTCTTTTAGAAATGTGCTTTTGTAGTTACTCTCAGTAGTCTATTATAATAATTTCATTTTTTGTTTAGGATAATTGACTGATTATTTTAAACAACATATTGCGAGTGGTTGAATACATGACTAGTCTTTTCTGATCTCGATCAAATATTGTCAATTCTAATGTATATGCCTATCTTAGCACTTGGGATGAAAGTTGTTCAGTTGGAATTAAGCCGCACAATTGGTCCTGGCATGCCCATAAATATCACATGTGACAAAATTATGCATTCGAGGTAGCAACACTTTCTTCAAAAAATTGACAGCTGTGGAAAACAAAGCCAAATGAAGGATGGATCAAATCATCTGATTACACTTTTGTATTATTATTAATACTTATACATTCTGGACTCAATGGACAGTTCAGATTAACCCAATTTGAAGCACATTTCATGTAACACCTCATACTTCACATTAACCTAAAAGCCGATTGGGTTAATCAAAAATTTGTCTCGACATACACAGGACGGGGATTCCGGTCGACATTAAAGCCATCCATCAGGGTATCCAAAAGCCAGAACACGCCTTGTGACAGTCAAGAAGGTACAGCTAACCAAACACTCTAAATTAAAGCCCTTATGTCAATAGATATTGCTGCAGCACACTTGTCACCACCACGTGAGAACTAGTTCATGGCAAACCACGATTTCATCGTAACTAATACCCTATATTAACCGTTGAAAAAGTTTATCAGGCCCACCTGATCGACAGATCATAACATATGGGCCAATGATAACCTAAGGGTGTATGTAACAGCCCACCTGGGCCTCACCTTCACCCCAATATGAGTCAGGGTCCCCGTGAAGGGTCCCCAATACAAATAGACGGAATAGATTAAGTCACTAACATTTCAGTGGGTCCCTGCACGACGCATGTGCACCAAAAACACTTAGGTGCGAAGTACACCAAATCCCTTAGCTCGGTCAAACATGCCTTGACCAACCCCTTTTCAAAACACAAATATCTCCCGCCAACAGGGGCTCAAACCAACTCACTTCAAGCCCCTAGGTGGCCCACCACGCCCACTTTCCGGACCATCCGTGCCGTCCAAGCTCTTCATGAGACCCATACGAACAAAAAGGTATAGCCGTTTGATCACTCGAAAACGGACGAAGGAGATTGAATGCCATCGTCCAATCTGTGCCAAAAACTGCCCGACCCGAGCCCGTGAAAGACAAGAGGGAGGACTGCCCTTCCTTTTTGGGAAGGACAAATCCCAGCCGTCCGTTGTAGGAGCAAGAGCAATCTCAGTCTCTCTCTCTCTCTCTCTCTCTCTCTCTCTCTCTCTCTCTCTCTTTCTCTCTCTCTCTCTCTCACTCCCTCTATAAGATGGGTCCCGTAGCCCTAGGAATTTACACGAAGAGAGAAGAAAAGAGAGAGTATAAGAAAGAGAAAAAAATAGGGAGTTCGTTCCTCCCATTGAAGATCGAGTGCAGGGTTGGCACCCACCCACCTTAGGTGATCCATCTTCCCTCCAATTTTATTTTTATTTTTTATTTCTGCGTGGTTTCAATACGTTGTAGGAGATGCTCACCTGGACCGGAACCAAGCCCGAGCAATGGCAGGGTTCGGACCAGCCATAGCGATATCAGGTCAGGCAAAACGATGGCCGTTTAAGGCCACACTTCAGGCCTCAGGACGAGTCTGTTTTGAGCTCTCTATAGAGCTTCAAAACTAGCTCAGAGGGCAAGCCAATCAATGGCAATAGGTGGCCTATTGAGACTATCGTTGGGTCCCTATTTTTAGGCTGGAATGGAGCCAACCCATGGCCCTGTTTTGGTCTGGAACTGAGCCGATCCATGGCTCTATTTCAGTGGGGAATTCGACCCTATTACAACATCGGTTTCAGCCCGACCTGAGCCAATTAATGGCAGCAGGGTGAGCTGAGAAATCGTTAGACTGAACCTCTGTTTTGGAGCTTGAAAACTGGCCAACTAATGGCCATACTTTCAGGGTGTATCGGTCCAGCAATGGCATCTTTTCTTAGGTTGGAGAACAATTAAGAGAAGGCCCTGTCTTGAGTTGAAGCTGAGCCAAACGGTTGCTCTGATTGGAGCTAAACATAGGCTGTCCATCAGGCCACTGAACGACCCTGTTTTAGGTTTTGTTTAGGCTGAAAATGGACGTTGATGGGAGCTCTCAGATGGCCCTTGATCAGATTCAGTCCGGTCTTAAGGACTGACCGAGGATTGGGCCGTGAGGGGGTCCCAAACCGGATCGCTGCAACGAGTCCTGGAGAAGAACTCCAAATGCATGCAGAAGCACCTGTTCACATGAAATGATGATGGGCTGCACCATTTTTGGGCCTTACATAAATGCAGGTGGGCCTCACCACCCGACGTCAGTGGGCCAACCCTGACTGAGAGCCCTGTATTGACTGTGGACCCCACTAAATGCTGGTGGGTTGCTCTAATGCTTGGCCACCATGGGCCATTTGTGTATGAACCGTCCATCAGGGACGATGGTCCAGATGTGGGCCATGGGCTGGACGTCCCTCAATGACGTCCAGCGCTGGACGTTCCCTTTGAAAATATATAAATCTATATATGTATAACACGTGCATATGCACCATCCACGCGATGCAACGTAGGTGGGGTATATCCAGGCCGTCCATCCATTCTGGCTTCAGACATGGGGCCCACCTTGATTTGCGAACATGGAGGGTCCACATGGGACCCACCTGTGAGGTGAATAAAGGGTGCATGCATGCACCAGGACGTTGAAACAGATACATGTATAGTTGAACGCTGACATGCAAATTAGTTCACGTAAACTATGCAAAAGTTCTGGGATCTCATCATACCTGAGGAGTCTGGAAAATCTGAATGGTCCACATGGAGCAGAACCTCAGGAAACTCCCTGGTTTCAATTTTTACTTTGAACCAAGGCTTCGATGGGCCATGATTAATGCAAACAGTTTCTTCCCTTGAATTGCGTTTATCTTTGCTATGGCCCATCGGAATCTTAGATCAAGGTGAAAATTCACCCCCTAAGGTTTCTTGGGATTCCACATCTTATGGACCGTTCGGTTCAACACCCATGCTTACGTGAGACCCACATACTTGCAAGCCCACCTTGTATTCATGGATACACACTGTCCAGGGGCTGGACGTGATGCACTTGGACACTAGAGTGTATGGATATGTAGTATATATGGATATGCTATAATATACATGCTGTATAGTTGGAAATGCTGGGAGATACACCCACAGTGTATATAACGTATACTTGAATACCGTATACATAAAGTATACCTAGATACATTAGGTGATGTATAAATAATAGATATAGTGTGCTAACCCATCCATATGGTGGTGGGCCATGTATGGGGGCCCCACCATGATATAAATGTTTATCTGCACGTCTGTGCAATGGACCCCACCAACTAGGTAATTGTATATTGTGTCCACTTGTTAGAACAAGTATTGACGGGCCTAGGCTCCTCTCAAATGAGGACTAGACCATCATGATTTGGGCCTTTCAACCAACCATGGCGTCCTAAAATCTTAGAACTTATCAGCTAATGCAAGGGATTTCTTTAGGAATCTATTCAAGTGACGCAGAGACGTTAGCTTCTCGAGAGAGCTCACACCAAAGGACACCCTACAACGTATCTAGTGATGATTTCTTTCCCTTAAGCTTTCCACCTTTAACTAGACCAGAAATAGCAGTTTTATTAGTGTAAATGGCTAGTTAGACTAATAATAAATTGTGTATAGAAATAAACTGTATTCACTTGATTAATCTGTTAAACATGGAAATTCTCATGCTTAATATTATTTAGATTCTTGAATTGCCTAAGTGAATAATCTAGTCATTTATGTCATGTGTATTCAATTGTTGTATATTGATAGGAATACATGTGTCGTTCCTTATTCCCCTTTCATATCATAATATATGCTGCTATGACACACATACTGTTAAAATCTCTCCATGGGAAGTCCTAGCAAAGGAGAGTCCGTGCTTGGGGTGTAACTAGATTGGTTATGACATAAGTAGGCCCCTGACATGGAGGTTTTGGTTGTGGTACTTGACCATGGGGATTCACCATCAATGTGTGGTTCTACCTAATTGACTGGGGGTGAATCTCATAATCCTTCCAAATACCGTCGTTTACTCATTTTTGAATCATTCATACCAACATGTTTAAATTGTCACTTTTGGTAGTTTCAACATTTCACCCTAGTCGGCATTGGTAGCCCTTTATGTTGAATTGATTGACCACATGTTAGTGGTGCTACACACACCCTAAGACGATAGTCTTATGGGCCGGGGATGGTGGAATGTGACACTATGCCCAAGCCGTCAGCCTACGCTGGGTCATGTGCTCCCTGTAGTGACCGTGAGCTTATTTAAATTGGTTGGTTGCAATTAGACTAATAACAGGATGGATAATCATGCATGCATGGCACATACCAGCATCTATTGTTAACATACGTAACATACAGATTCACCTGTCTGGATGTTTTACCCGAGGCACCAACCACCATCTGTTGTTATCATACATAGTTGTCTATTTGGATGTTTTACCCGAGGCACAGACCGTCTGGATGTCTTACCCGGGTCGATGATTGCATGGGTAACGACCCCTACATCCGTCTGGATATTTTATCCGGGACAACACTTGCATTTACTCATCCATGCACTTAATAAAACTGTATCTAGTGTGTTTTGGATTATCTGCATGCTTTTATGCTATTCCTTGTTTAGGGCGACAGTGTGTAATCATAGCGGGAGATCACACTGAGTTGGCCACTCATTCATCAATATTCAACCGTACAGAGGACACAGGGACAGAGGGAGTTGCGGAGGAGCCAGAAGCAACAGAGGTCGAGGAGGAGGCTTGCAATGAGGAGCCGTACCAGGAGGCGGCTGCTTATTTTGGATTGAATCAGTAGTCTTTTTGTTTATTAACATTTCAGTTCATTTTAAGAATTAAGGTTTTGTATATGGGCCCTAGCTGAGTGGCTCAGGATATTATTACTGCTTGAATTTTATCTATACTACGCTTGGTTCCGTTAATCGCACTTTGATTTAGGTTTGATTATCATTTTGCTTATCAGTTAACACCTGGGTTTTCAAGAGACGAGTGTTATACTCGGGTCTTGAAAACTGGGGCGTTACATTTCATTTCTAAGTAAAACTTGCATTAGGGTTGAATATTGGATGCTTCAGTTGGATATGCTAATTTGAAGTTGGGTCGCCATTAATGCACAATGATTATATGTTCGTGAATATCATGGTATTTTGAACATCTAATGCAACTTTTGGGTTTAAATGTTCCTTCAAGGAAAAGCAATGTATTATGTGAAACTAGTGTTTGTTGGACATCAAAATTGTAATCAACAGAACAGTGTTGATCACCTATACTCATATGAAACTTAAGTGTCACATGTAAAAGGCTCATATGGATGGATGACGTGGATTAAACACATACATCAATGTGGTGCCCATAGATGTAGATCTTGTTGTATTTCCTACTAGTACTACGAGGAGGTCAGATACATAAATCTAGCTAATCCTTCCTATCCATTTCATATGCCAAATGAAATTTATATCTACCTAATCTCACCTTCCAGATAAGCCCTAAGTAAACAGGCTTAGCTTGAGACTAAATGGGTCTTTACTTGTGCATCAGTGGTAGACTTACAAGATTTTCAACACGAGGTCACGGGTTCGAGTACCTATTGTGATGAAATCCAACTATGGTGTGAGTGCATGTGTAAAATAATAATAATAATAATAATAATAACTTTGGGACTAACATTTTCATAAGGTTGAAGTGGCAACAAGCTGGATGTCCAACTTGGACACTTTTCTATACGCACTACAACAAAAACAGGTACAACCGGCATTTGCGCTTCTCTTTCATCGGCGCTATGTAAGACTACCCGACGGATATCTTACTGGCATGCTAGGGCCTCCCAAATCTATACAAAGCTTTTACCGGCGCTTGTGTAGAAAATTTACGGCGCTTTTTAATGAGAAAAAGTGTCTAGAAACCACTTTTACCTGCGCTTATTCGCGTCGCCGGCAATAATTTTCCCAACATACCCATTTAGCAGCACCTGAATAGCCCCGCAATTATAATTGCCTGCGCTTTGATGGGATTTTACCGGCGCCTCCTAGCGCTAGTGACTTTGATTGCCAAACACTTTGAAAAAGAATACTCAGACGCGCTTATAGTCCTATTATACATTGCCACTTATAGATGGATCCTCAGACGTACACTTATAAGTCATATTATACATTGCCGTTTATATATAGATGAATAGGGATAGTTTTGCCTCGTTTTAAAAGGTAGTAGTGACTTATCCTTGTCTCATGTTGCACTGATGGGCCCTATCTACACAGTCCAAATTGTAGTTCTCATTGTGAATCAATCATATTCATAACCATCCATTTAGTGGATACATCAAATTGATGGTTAAAAGTAAAAATAGACAATTTATTATTTTCAACTCAATGCAATTTTTCAGTAATTCTCATCCCCAGCTAGATCAGAAATTTTGACGGTCAGGATTATAGTATAACTGTGCCACATGTGTACATTTGAAGAGTCACCCAACTCACCATTAATTTTTTATCAGTGCAGAACTAACACACAAGTGTAGCTTCATGTAGATGGAAGGTAGCGAATGTAGGTGCTTGAAGAGAAGATGAGACATGCAATGATCCTGCACGTTGACCGTCGATGCATGTGGTGCATGTAGAGTGCTTGAAAGTCATCTAGATAATTCACTCTAACTCGAACGAGTTCTGACTCAGACTCGGCCCCGAATGTTTAGCCTCAACAGAGGTCCTTTGTTATATATCCACCCCAATTAACAGATCTTGATTCATCGCTACTAACCACCATAGACGTTGTTTTATAAATAAGTCAATCACAACGGTTCATTTAGGTGGGCCTTTTTAGGAGTATTCAGCAAACGAGTTAGTATGGAAGTCCGAGTCGCAATCTCGTCCTTGCAAACATGTTAATTTCACGCGCATCCTAGGCACGTGCATTTGTCGTCCGTTGACGTGAAAAAAGGGTTTACTGAGGTTGCTGATTCCATGTGCGTCTGAAGACCGCTGCCCATCCATACACAACACAGGTGACAATGTGGAACACGTGTGCTGATAATTATGGGCCATAACCAGCTCAGGTCAGTCATAGTACATAAAAAAAAAATGTCGTGTGGTCCACTTGAACTTTTGATATGTGTTTTTTTTTCTTTTACTTTGGATATGCTTAAATTTAGGCTCATGCCTTGAAATGAACTTAATTGCAAAACGAATTGACAGAAGAGTTGTACAAGGGTTGAATCGAGTCGAGCTTGGCCTAACTCAGCTTGTCTCGGCCCGCAGGCTACCCTAACTCAAACTCGGCTCAACTCGGTCTTCGTGTATGATTGGCCGGCTCGGCTTGTGCCAGCTCGAGCCGAGTTCAAGTTGAGTCTAAGTTCGAGGTTACAAGTTGAGTCCGAGTTTAGGTTTTAGGATTTTAATAATAATAATAATAATAATAATAATAATAATAATAATAATAATAATTATTATTATTATTATTATTATTATAATATATAATTTATTTAAATATATAAATATTTAAAAAATATTTATATTAAGTGAACTCGATCCTAGTCGACTCGATTCGATTGAACTGAGTCAAGTTCCAAGTCGAGTTGAACTCAGTCTAGCTTAGACTCAGCTTTCGAACCTAGTTTTGAGTCAAGTCAAGTCAAGCTTTTTCGAGTCGAGTAGAGCGAGTTAACGAGCTAACTCGATACACCCTAATCCATAACTCAAGTGGTAGACTGAGTGAAAGATACCTCGTTTCAACACTGAGGTCGTGGTATCGATCCCTAGTGGGGGTGGCTAACAGTGAAGTGTGAACTGATAATGTTGTGTACTAACAAGCTAATAGAAATAATAATAAAAAAAAAACGAGGTAACTCGATTCGCGTACAACTCTAATAGATAGCATGGATAAAACATATACATCACAGTGGGCCCCACAGTCTAGTGTTTGGGTCACTTTGCAATCCGTTGTGTTTGGATTGGATACTAACACCGCCAATAGGGATAGCCTTGGTGGACGGTGCTTTGTAGGCCCAACATGTGTGTGTTTTATCCATGCAGCACATCCATTTTGGATCATTACTTAAGGGCACGAACCCTATAATGTTTATTTGCCATTGTTCACACCCTAAGTATAGGGTTGTGATGTAGTAATAATCTCGGTAAGACCGAGGTCAAATCTACAGGGACTGAACCTTGTACATAATCTGAAAGTAACTTGAACTAGAACTAGGCGAAGATGAAATCTAAATCAGAGGCTTTTAAGAGAGTAATGGTGAAATAGTAAACTAAAACTTAGAAAATTCAAAGGTGGGAAACTAGGGTGCCAAGGATCCACTTGTAGAGATCAGGGAAATCTTATGCTTGATTCAAGAACTCAACTGGACTTAGAGTCTCATCTTCATCCAATTAGAAGATATATCATTAAAATCCAAATCTGAACTTCCTTTGATCTAGTTTTCAAGAGAAGATAAGTGTGAGAAGTAGAATTGATTCCATCACAAAATCATGCCCATGAGACAAAGTAAACAACAGAATTTAACCAATCCACATCTAATCTGAGAGAGTTATGAACGTAGGGAAGGGTTCTGTCATCCATCCATGCTCATGAGACGATGGTGAACAAAAGGGTTCCTATGATCATTACCTTCATACGTGCATGGAAAATACTAGAAGATATCGCAGATCCATTATAATTTGAGTCACAATAAACCATTAAAACTAAAGGCATTCCATATAAACAAACTAGAATCAAATAGAGTTTAAGCTAAACATCAATCAAAATGCACAAACAAAAAGTCTCTAATCACGCTACAAGCTTCACCTCTTAGCCCTAGTTAAGAGGCTTAGCCCATCAGAGACATGATGAGGATAAAAATAAATCAAAGAAAACAAATCCATGAAAGATGAAGAAGCTCCTGATGATCCAAAGAGATGGCCGGCTGCTCTCTCCCTCTGGCTCTTCTTTCTTCACGTCAAAGATCTCAAAGTGCCTTCACGGCTGCCCCAGATGCCCCCACTCTCTCTCTCTCTCTCATGTCTCCTTTTATAGAGTAGGATGAAATCGATGCTACTTTATGTAGCAAGAAGCAGTGCGGAAGTCCTTATGTAGCAAAAATAGCATGAAAACGCAAACTTATTGCGTTTAGACCAAGTTTTAGGCCAGAAGATTGTCCCATGATCTAATTTAGCTTCATGGTTGGGGTAAAGACCCCCTTCTAGAGCTTATGGACGGTCTGGATCATAGATCCAACCATGATTGAGATCACCGAATGGCCCACAACGGCTGGTTTTCATGGACGTGCGTAGCCTGTGAAATTCGATGACGTGTTCGGTGGGTCCCATGGTGATATTTTCGACGAAATCCACCTTGTTCATTGGATTCCTGGCAAAATTTCATTCAAGAAGGAGTGATTTTTATCGGGTTTTGGTGTTGTCCGCTGTATAAAATCAATTCACCATCCATCCTACATTTTTCAACGATCCACGTGTGTATGTGTGTGTGGGGCCAAAAGGACACCTAAGCGAGGGTCAAGCCCCCCTCTGGTCACATTGAACAGTTCAGATCTTCCATTTGGATGATGGGTGGGCTCCATTACTCAAAAACGAACGGCGTACGTCAAGACGCTATTGGGTTTTGAAATTTTTAAAAAAAGTATCGTCAGCACACATTGACCGATTTCTTGAAGTTTGGTGCTCCTCCAGTGCATGTGTGCTGTGCACACGCACCATGCAAATATGGTCCCACTTTGACATATATGAGACATCTTCTCCGTCCATCCGTTTTATCAGCTCATTTAATGAGTTGAAACCAAAATTGAAGCATATCCAGATATCAGGTGGGCCCCAAATCGATAATTCATGGGCTGCTCTGACCGTTGGACCACTTCCACGAGGATCCAATGACTGAAATTCGACGTGTACGGTTAATTTATGGTCCTCAGGCTAGATATAAAGTTTCGAGCCGAATGGATGGTGGAAACCTTATGATCTTGCATTCTGGATGACTTTCAGGCCCATTTGGACCCAATCACTTGATTTTCTCGGATATTTGGTGTGTATATTCTTCAATCTTGGTCCCCTGGGGTCCGTCCCTTGCCTTGGTAATTTTAGAGTGTTAAATCCATGCTTTTAGTACCCATTTTTAGTCCAGATTTCTAAATACACCTTGCATCACAAACACGATTAAAATACGCAGTAAATAGTATCATGTTCGTAAAATCAAGTAATTACTAGGGTCTAATATGCAATATTTGACCCTCAACAACCATCAAATCTATTGAGTAGGTCACACATACTTGAACGAAAGGAAAAAAAATTAATATCAATTTGATATAAAACTTCTTTGATATAAAACTTCTGTGCCCTCTAGGAAGTTTTTAATGGTGGGTGTTCAATCACTATTATTCTCGACAGTGTAGTCTACTTGAGATTTGGATCTGCCTCATTTTTAGGTTTATGACTAAAATTGATCTTGCAAAAAGGACGGACACCATGGATAAAACACATACATCATTGTGGGCCCACAAAGTAAGAAGTCATTATTGTTAGTGTAAGTATGCAATCGGCGGCCCATTTATTTCTACATCATGGCCCACATGAAGAGTGTAACAGACATAAGTAGAAGATTTAAGAATTATATCCAAGAAGAAGCAAAGTCCTCATCTATCATGAGTGTGGATAGTCTGTTTGCAGCGCAGAGGGGCTTCCCATGTCTTGGAATTTAATTGGTACACGCCATTTGTGCTGACGTCAACACATCACTTTAATGAAATAAAGAACTGTTTACAAAATACTGCTTGATTAAGAAGAAAGTTTACGATTTCCAGCACTTGATTCAAGGACGCATGGCTACAACCCAGGATCTGGTGATGCCGATGGGACGTGACCGTGGCCCACCTCAATATATGCTTTATATATCTACACCCACCATCTGTTTTTCCACATTCATTGTCCCAAAAATGAAGTAGATACAAATCTCAGGTGGACCACACCACAAGAAACAATGGTCACTGAACAACCACCATGGAAAACTTCCTACCGTCCACCGCGATGTTATTTGTCATACAACCTATTGTCGATGAGGTCACACAGACCGAATGAACGGAAAATACAAATATCTGCTAAATCCAGAACCTTGTAGCCCATAGAAAAATTTTACTCGTCAATGACTACTATTTCTTGTGGTGTGGTCAAGCTGAGATTTGCATTTGGTTCAATTTTTTTCCATTCCCTAAAATGAATTGGCGAAACATACAAACGGCGTAGATATACAATGCATACATCAAAGTGTGCCTCATGCTCACGTTCCACTCACATCCTACACTACAAGAAAGAGGGTTTTTAGCGACGAAACTTTTAGCGACGAAACCTGTTTTCGTCGCTAAAAGTGACTTTTAGCGACGAAATAAATTTTCGTCGCTAAAAGTTCACTTTTAGCGACGAAATAAATTTTCATCGCTAAAAGTTCACTTTTAGCGAATATTTTCGTAGCTAAAAATCATGCATTAGACTTTTAGCGATGAAAGATTTCGTCACTAAAGGCTCCAACATTTTTTCATCCCATTAACTTTTAGCTATACGAAAATTTTCGTAGCTAAAAATCCTGTATGAGACTTTTAGCGATGAAAATTTTTGTCGCTAAATGCTCTAAACATTTTTCCATCAACTTCCTATAAGTTACTTTTAGCTACGAAAATTTTAGTATCTAAAAATCCTGCATGAGACTGTTAGCGAAGAAACATTTTATCGCTAAATGCCCCAAACATTTTATCAACAAAATCCTATATGACACTTTTAGCGACGAAAATTTTCATTGCTAAAGACTCCGAACATTGACTTTTAGCGGCAAAAATGTTTGGCGCGAAAGGCTCCATACATTTTTTCACTCACTTCGAATACATTACTTTTAGCTACGAAAATTTTCGTAGCTAACAAACCTGTATGAGACTTTTAGCGACGAATATTTTCGTTGCTAAAATATTTAAAGCCTGTAAACAAATTTTGAAAAAATCCACAGGTTTACTTTTAACTACGAAACGTTTCGTAGCCAAAAACGCAGATGAGACTTTTAACGACAAAAATTTTCGTTGCCAAAGGCTGTAAACAGTTTTAAAAAAAAAATCCAATGGATTAATTTTAGGTACGAAACTTTTCGTAGCTAAAAATCATGGATGAAACTTTTAGCAACGAATGTTTTCACCGCTAAAGGCTATGAAAACTTTCCCACATAAATCAGAAGGTTTCCTTTTAGCTACGAAATGTTCCGTAGCTAAAAAACATGGATTAGACTTTTAGCGGCGATTATTTTTGTCGCTAAAGGGTGTGAACAGTATTTCGAGGTTTACTTTTAGCTACGAAAATTTTCGTAGCTAAAAAACATTCATGAGACTTTTAGCGACGAAAAGTTTTGTCGCTAAAGGCTATAAACATGTATACTTTTAGCGACGAAAATTTTCATCGTTAAAGGGTTTCTTTTTTAAAAATATTATTCCATTTAAAATTTCTTGATATACACCTGTTAGAATATAATTCATCATATTCTTCCTGATATACACCTGTTATATAATATATTTCATCATATTCATATTCATATTCACATCCATCTAAACCCAAACTACGTAAATCCATCCAGACAAAAACTACATTCATCCAAACACAAACAATCCTATGGAAAAAAATAAATGAAAAGAGAAAGAACATATGAGAGGTGATCCAGAGAAATGAAAAGAAAAATAACCTTAACCTAAACCTAAACCTATAACCTACACTTATAGGTTTAGGCTTTAGGTTTAGGTTATAGGTTATAAGTTTAGGTCATAGGTTATGGGTTATAGGTTATAGGCTAAGGTTTAGGTTATAGGTTTTTGCTTATAGGTTTAGGTTATAGGTTATAGGTTTAGGTTAAGGTTATAGGTTTAGGTTATAGGTTATAGTTTAGGTTATAAGTTAAGGTTTAGGTTATAGGTTTTGGTTTAGGTTAAGGTTATAGGTTTCAGTTTAGGTTAAGGTTATAAGTTTAGGTTATAGGTTAAGGTTATAGGTTTAGGTTAGGTTTAGGTTTAGGTTTTAGGTTATAGGTTATAGTTTTGAGAATTGAGAATAGGTTAAGGTTTAGGTTTAGGAAACTAGGTTCGGGCTCGGGCTCGGGATCAAGTTTAGATTTGGGTTTTCAAGTTTAGGTTTAGGTTTAGGTTAGGGAGTTGAGATTAGGATTTGGTGTAGGTTTAGGTTTAGGGAATTGAGAATAGGTTTAGGTTTAGGTTTAGGAAATCGGGTTCGGGATCGCGCTTAGGCTTGGGTTTTCATGTTTAGGTTTAGGTTTAGGTTAGGGAATTGAGATTGGGATTTGGTGTAGGTTTAAGTTTAGGGATTTGAGAATAGGTTAAGGTTTAGGTATAGGTTTAGGAAATCGGGTTCGGGTTCGAGATCAGGTTTAGGCTTGGGTTTTCAAGTTTAGGTTTAGGTTTAGGTTAGGGAGTTGAGATTGGGATCAGGTGTAAGTTTAGGTTTAGGGATTTGAGAATAGGTTAAGGTTTAGGTATAGGTTTAGGTTTAGGTTTAGGTTTTAGCTTATAGGTCTAGGTTTTGGTTTTAGGTTTAGGTTAAGGTTATAAGTTTAGGTTATAGGTTATAGGTTAAGGTTTAGGTTATAGGTTTTAGTTTAGGGTAAGGTTATAGGTTTTGGTTTAGGTTATAGGTTTAGGTTTAGTTTTAGGTTTAGGTTTTAGTTTATAGGTATAGGTTTTAGTTTTAGGTTTAGGTTAAGGTTTAGGTTATAGGTTTTGGTTTAGGTTAAGGTTTAGCTTTTGGGTTTATGTTAAGGTTTTAGGTTAAGGTTATAGGTTTAGGTTAGGTTTAGGTTTAGGTTATAGGTTATAGGTTATAGCTTTGGGAATTGAGAATAGGTTAAGGTTTAGGTTTAGGAAATAGGGTTCGGGTTCGGGTTCGGGATCGGGTTTAGGCTTGGGTTTTCAAGTTTAGGTTTAGGTTTAGGTTAGGGAGTTAAGATTGAGATAAGGTGTAGGTTTAGGTTTAGGGATTTGAGAATAGGTTAAGGTTTAGGTATAGGTTTAGGTTTAGGTTTTAGCTTATAGGTTTAGGTTTAGGTTTTAGGTTTAGGTTAAGGTTATAAGTTTAGGTTATAGATTATAGGTTATAGGTTATAAGTTAAGGTTTAAGTTATAGGTTTTTGTTTAGGTTAAGGTTATAGGTTTTGGTTTAGGTTTTGGTTTTGGTTTATAGGTTTAGGTTTTGGTTTTAGGTTTAGGTTAAGGTTTAGGTTACAGGTTTTGGTTTAGGTTAAGGTTATAGGTTTTGGTTTAGGTTAAGGTTTAGGTTTTGAGTTTATGTTAAGATTATAGGTTTAGGTTCGGTTTAGGTTTAGGTTATAGGTTATAGCTTCGGGAATTGAGAATAGGTTAAGGTTTAGGTTTAGGAAATCGAGTTTGGGTTCGGGGTCAGGTTTAGGCTTTGGTTTTCATGTTTAGGTTTAGGTTTAGGTTAGAGAGTTGAGATTGGGATTTGGTGTAGGTTTAGGTTTAGGGATTTGAGAATAGGTTAAGGTTTAGGTTTAAGAAATCGGGTTCGGGTTCGGGATCGGGTTTTGAAGTTTAGGTTTAGGTTGTGGAGTTGAGATTGGGATTGGGATTAGGTTTAGGTTTAGGGATTTGAGAATACATTTAGGTTTTAGGTTTAGGTTTAGGTTTTAGTTTATAGGTTTAGGTTATAGGTTTAGGTTTTAGTTTTAGGTTTATGTTAAGGTTATAAGTTTAGGTTATAGGTTATAGGTTAAGGTTTAGGTTATAGGTTTTTGTTTAGGTTAAGGTTATAGGTTTTGGTATAGGTTATAGGTTTAGGTTGAGGTTTAGGTTTAGGTTTAGGTTTAGGTTTTAGTTTATAGGTTTAGGTTTTGATTATAGGTTTAGGTTAAGGTTATAAGTTTAGGTTAAGGTTTAGGTTACAGGTTTTGGTTTAGGTTAAGGTTATAGGTTTTGGTTTAGGTTAAGGTTTAGGTTTTGGATTTATGTTAAGGTTAGAGGTTAAGGTTATAGGTTTAGGTAGGTTTAGGTTTAGGTTATAGGTTATAGGTTATAGATTTAGGAATTGAGAATATGTTAAGGTTTAGGTTTAGGAAATCGGGTTTGTGTTCGGGATCGGGTTTAGGCTTGGGTTTTCAAGTTTAGGTTTAGGTTTAGGTTAGGGAGTTGAGATTGGGATAAGGTATAGGTTTAGGTCTAGGGATTTGGGAATAGGTTAAGGTTTAGGTTTAGGTTTAGGTTTTAATTTATAGGTTTAGGTTATAGGTTTAGGTTTTGGTTTTAGGTTTAGGTTAAGGTTATAAGTTTAGGTTAAAGGTTATAGGTTAAGATTTAGGTTTAGGAAATCAAGTTCGGGTTCGGGATCGGGTTTTGAAGTTTAGGTTTAGGTTGGGGAGTTAAGATTGGGATTGAGATTAGGTTTAGGTTTAGGGATTTGAGAATACATTTAGGTTTTAGGTTTAGGTTTAGGTTTTAGCTTATAGGTTTAGGTTTTGGTTTTAGGTTTAGGTTAAGGTTATAAGTTTAGGTTATAGGTTATAGGTTATAGGTGAAGGTTTAGGTTATAGGTTTTTGTTTAGGTTAAGGTTATAGGTTTTGGTTTAGGTTTAGGTTTTAGTTTATAGGTTTAGGTTATAGGTTTAGGTTTTGGTTTTAGGTTCAGGTTAAGGTTATAAGTTTAGGTTAAGGTTTTGGTTACAGGTTTTGGTTTAGGTTAAGGTTATAGGTTTTGGTTTAGGTTAAGGTTTAGGTTTTGGGTTTATGTTAAGGTTATAGGTTTAGGTTAGGTTTAGGTTTAGGTTATAGGTTATAGCTTCGGGAAGTGAGAATAGGTTAAGGTTTAGGTTTAGGAAATCGAGTTCGGGTTCAGGATCGGGTTTAGGCTTGGGTTTTCATGTTTAGGTTTAGGTTAAAGAGTTGAGATTGGGATTTGGTGTAAGTTTAGGTTTAGGGATTTGAGAATAGGTTAAGGTTTAGGTTTAGGAAATCGGGTTCGGGTTCGGGATCGGGTTTTGAAGTTTAGGTTTAGGTTAGGGAGTTGATATTGGGATTGGGATTAGGTTTAGATTTAGGGATTTGAGAATACATTTAGGTTTTAGGTTTAGGTTTAGGTTTTAGCTTATAGGTTTAGGTTATAGGTTTAAGTTTTGGTTTTAGGTTTAGGTTAAGGTTATAAGTTTAGGTTATAGGTTTTTGTTTAGGTTAAGGTTATAGGTTTTGGTTTAGGTTTAAGTTTTAGTTTATAGGTTTAAGTTTAGGTTTTAGTTTTTAGATTTTGGTTATAGGTTTAGGTTTTAGTTATAGGTTTAGGTTAAGGTTTAGGTTACAGGTTTTGGTTTAGGTTAAGGTTTTAGGTTTTGGTTTAGGTTAAGGTTTAAGTTTTGGGTTGATGTTAAGGTTATAAGTTAAGGTTATAGGTTTAGGTTAGGTTTAGGTTATAGGTTATAGGTTATAGGTTATAGCTTTGGGAATTGAGAATAGGTTAAGGTTTAGGTTTAGGAAATCTGGTTCGGGTTCGGGATCGGGTTTAGGCTTGGGTTTTCAAGTTTTGGTTTAGGTTTAAGTTAGGGAGTTGAGATTGGGATAAGGTGTAGGTTTAGGTTTAGGGATTTGAGAATAGGTTAAGGTTTATGTTTAGGAAATCGGGTTCTGGTTCGGGATCGGGTTTAGAAGTTTAGGTTTAGGTTTAGGTTGGGGACTTGAGATTGGGATTGGGATTAGGTTTAGGTTTAGGGATTTGAGAATACATTTTGGTTTTAGGTTTAGGTTTAGGTTTTAGCTTATAGATTTAGGTTTTAGCGTATAGGTTTAGGTTTTGGTTTTAAGTTTAGGTTAAGGTTATAGGTTTAGGTTATAGGTTTAGGTTTGGTTTAGGTTTAGGTTATAGGTTATTGCCTTGGGAATTGAGAATAGGTTAAGGTTTAGGTTTAGGAAACTGGGTTCGGGTTCGGGATCTGGTTTAGATTTGGGTTTTCTAGTTCAGGTTTAGGTTTAGGTTAGGGAGTTGAGATTAGGATTTGATGTAGGTTTAGGTTTAGGGATTTGAGAATAGGTTAAGGTTTAGGTTTAGGAAATTGGGTTTGGGTTCGAGATCGGGTTTAGGCTTGGGTTTTCATATTTAGGTTTAGGTTTAGGTTAGGGAGTTGAGATTGGGATTTGGTGTAGGTTTAGGTTTAGGGATTTGAGAATAGGTTAAGTTTTAGGTTTAAGTTTAGGAAATCGGGTTCGAGTTCAGGATCGGGTTTAGGCTTGGGTTTTCAAGGTTAGGTTTAGGTTTAGGTTAGGGAGTTAAGATTGGGATTAGGTGTAGGTTTAGGTTTAGGAATTTGAGAATAGGTTAAGGTTTAGGTTTTAGTTTGTTGGTTTAGGTTATAGGTTTCGGTTTTGGTTTTAGGTTTCGGTTAAAGTTATAAGTTTAGGTTAAGGTTTAAGTTACAGGATTTGGTTTAGGTTATAGGTTTTGGTTTAGGTTAAGGTTATAGGTTTTGGTTTTAGGTTTAGGTTAAGGTTATAAGTTTAAGTTATAGGTTATAGGTTATAGGTTTTGGTTATAGGTTTTGGTTTAGGTTAAGGTTATAGGTTTTGGTTTAGGTTATAGGTTTAGGTTTGGGTTTAGGTTTAGGTTTTAGTTTATAAGTTTAGGTCATAGGTTTAGGTTTAGGGATTTGAGAATAGGTTTAAGTTTAGGTTTAGGAAATCGGGTTCGGGTTTAGGCTTGGGTTTTTATGTTTAGGTTTAGGTTTAGGTTAAGAAGTTGAGATTGGGATTAGGTGTAGGTTTAGGTTTTGGAATTTGAGAATAGGTTCAGGTTTATGTTTAGAAAATCGGGTTCGGGTTCGGGATCGGGTTTAGAAGTTTAGGTTGGGGACTTGAGATTGGGATTGAGATTAGGTTTAGGTTTAAGGATTTGAGAATACAATTAGGTTTTAGGTTTAGGTTTAGGTTTCGGCTTATAGGTTTTGGTTTTGGTTTTAGGTTTAGGTTATAGGTTAAGGTTATAAGTTTAGGTTTGGTTTAGGTTTAGGTTGTAGGTTATACCTTTGGGAATTGAGAATAGGTTAAGGTTTACGTTTAGGAAACTGGGTTCGGGTTCGGGATCGAGTTTAGGTTTGGGTTTTCAAGTTCAGGTTTAGGTTTAGGTTAGGGAGTTGAGATTAGGATTTGATGTAGGTTTAGGTTTAGGGATTTGAGAATAGGTTAAGGTTTAGGTTTTAGGTTTTAGTTTATAGGTTTAGGTTATAGGTTTAGGTTTTGGTTTTAGGTTTAGGTTAAAGTTATAAGTTTAGGTTAAGGTTTAGGTTATAGGTTTTGATTTAGGTTAAGGTTATAGGTTTTGGTTTTGTTTTAGGTTGAGGTTAAGGTTATAAGTTCAGGTTATAGGTTATAGGTTATAGGTTTTGGTTATAGGTTTTGGTTTAGGTTAAGGTTATAGGTTTTGGTTTAGGTTATTGGTTTAGGTTTAGGTTTAGGTTTAAGTTTTAGTTTATGGTTTAGAGATTTGAGAATAGCTTAAGGTTTAGGTTTAGGAAATCGGGATTGGGTTCGGGATCGGGTTTAGGCTTGGGTTTTCATGTTTAGGTTTAGGTTTAGGTTAGGGAGTTGAGATTGAGATTGGGTTTATGTTTAGGTTTAGGGATTTGAGAATAGGTTAAGGTTTATGTTTAGGAAATCGGGTTCGGGTTCGGGATCGGGTTTAGAAGTTTAGGTTTAGGTTTAGGTTTAGGTTGGGGACTTGAGGTTGGGATCGGGATTAGGTTTAGGTTTAGGGATTTGAGAATATATTTAGGTTTTAGGTTAAGTTTAGGTTTTAGCTTATAGGTTTAGGTTTTGGTTAAGGTTATAGGTTTAGGTTATAAGTTAAGGTTATAGGTTTAGATTCGGTTTAGGTTTAGGTTATAGGTTATAACTTTGTGAATTGAGAATAGGTTAAGGTTTAGGTTTAGGAAACTGGGTTCGGGTTCGGGATCGGGTTTAGTGTAACGCCCTGAAATTCGGGGGTCGAGTATGAACTCAACTCCCGAGTTCCAACGCATCACTTATGCAACATACACAATGATGGTTAAATGTTGTCTAAGTTAGAGCAATAAACATGAATGAGATTATACCAAAATAGTAAATCATACTCCAGTTCAATTGTATAAAGGCAAGCGGAAGACTAAAATTTTATATTCAAAGTATGTAAAGTAACAAAATTTTATGAACTCCAGAGTATGAGTACTAACTGAGTACCAATATACATGTATTGTTTCTAAGTCAAAAATCAAAATGCAACTCCGTATGTAAGCCCTGGAATCCCCGCGATGCAGTCGGCCTAAGCAAAGCCGTCAGAGTACTGCATAAAAGAGAATTCGTCCTGATCCTCATCGAAGTCGGGCTCCGGCTCCTGAACCGAGGCGCCATCTACACCTGCGACAGAGTCTGGTGGGTGTTGCAAACACCGTCCCGTAACGTGGGAGTGAGTAGCTAACTCAGTGGAACAATAAAGCATAGGTTAACATGTTATCAATCCAATCAAGCAGTAATGATAAAGCAGTACAAATCAAACAGTTCTAACTACTCTTGTTAAGTGTGAAAATGAAATGACATGATGCTGTATGCCCTTGCCAAACCACCCTCAAGCGACATCATCTTACGTTCGCGAATGCTTAACTCCCTCAGTGCGCCACATCTACTAAGCACATGTGGTGCGATGATGATCATGATTACCGAGTTATTATTAGTCCATTTCAACCAGCAGTATTGGGAAACTAAGGTACCTCCCTTGTATCATTCCCAAACATGATCCATTCTAGGGTCGTCAATCCCAGCCAATCTCATACGATATTATGGTTTGAGAAGCGCAGTGAAGGCATCACAAAGGGCTCGTCACCTGTCAGCGTGGATACAGATCTCACCGTATGCAGCTCAATTGTTGGCCGTCAGCTTAAGTATAGGTCTCACCGTACTCGGCTCAATCACTAGCCGTCAGCTCGAGTACAAGTCTCACCGTACTCGGCTCAACTCATACTCTAGTTGCTGTGAAAGACTCGTCGCCAATCACAGACACTTGGAGTATACTCGAAGATACTACGGAGGACTCGTCGCCCGTCAGCGCGAGCACATGTCTCACCGTACTCGGCTCTCGCCGTAAGTATCGACAGCTCGAATACAGTGTCCCATACCACCGTATTTAGATCACGAGTTTGGTTGCGCAATGGTCACTATGGGGAGGCACATGGCCCCAGCGTAGGCCGACCGCTCGACCACGGTGTCCCATACCACCATGCCCGGCTCATGCGTCTTAGCGGATCGAGGTACCATGGTTAACGGGATCGCCACTGGTAAGTTTGGTACCCTAGGTTCAAGCAGTAGCGACCAAACATGGTGAACACACATACACATATCGGTTTACTTGATGAGCCTGACTAGCTCGAGCGCACCACGAGTTGGGCGATATGGAGCGCAAAAGCACTCCGTGTGGCCAACCACTATCGCCAACCAAAGTACGACTCGGGTTCGCCCGACACATCCTTTGTGGCGACATGAATCTCAGCCACAATCTCAAATCTGGTACCGAATGTTTGGACTATAGACATAGTCCCAAACTCAACAGTTTTCATCAATAGTAGGTGAAATAAAGCATGATAAACAAGTAATACAAGCATATTAGCAGACATGTTATAAAGCATGAAATAAAGCATGAAGTGAAGCATGTTGTAGAGCATGTTGTAAAGCACTATACAAATAGGAATACAATTACATACACATCACAAGTGAGTGGTTATAGCGAACCACCACATGGAGGGGATCCTACATGTCTCTAAGGTAGTCGGGAATCCCATATTAGCACCTCTCTAAGGCACTAAGACTCAAGCATTTACACACACAAGCAATTACACAAACACTTGGAATACGCTATTCCAACATACATGATGTATGTTAGCAAAATATGTATTAGGGCTATTCTTTCGCCAAGCGGTTATTTTATCCGCGTATACCATATTCATATAACAAATAATCATGACAATTACACTTCCAAAATTTACACATATGCGGTATTTCTAGAATACACAATTTCAACATACATAGTGTTTACAAGCGAACATATATTACGGCGATTCCTTTCGCCAAACTAGTATTTTATCCATGTATTGTATAATCATACATTAAATAAACATGTCAAACATTATTCCAAAAAAAAATACGTATACGGTATTTCTACGTATACCTAGAGTATGTGAAATTCCATATTCTACAACGTTAATCGAAACAGGAACGGAAAGCACTTTGTACATGTTCAATTGCATGCAGATCATGCATCTATCATTATCTGACATTGAAAGCGTTGAAAACCGTAACCTATATACTTAAAGTCCTCACCTTTGCCCTTGGAATCACAACGAATCAGCAAGGGTTGTTGAGCTTCTGTATACGGGAGTTTTCTAGCCTAAAGAGCAGAATCGGTTAGCCTTTACCCAACCTACAACCTACATACTTCAAATCAGACCTAGGGTTAGGGTTTCTCACCTTCAAACGGAGTGGATACCGCCGGAAAAACGCCTGGAAGGAAGCGGTGTAGGCCGTGTGATGAATGAAAGCAGTAGGAGGAAGGTGGTCCCACAAATCCAAGCTATTCTCTCTCTTTTCTCTCTCTCTCTCTAAGGTTTTATCCCAAATTCGTATGGCTGTGAGAGGGGCTGTTCTAAGCTCCTTTTATAGCCAAAAACCTCCCCAAAACAGACTCAGGTTCAAGGGTTACTGCTTATACAGGCATTTCGTCACTTTTCCAGCTCAAAAGAGAGGTTCTGGTGGCCCTCCTTGAGCCAAACGTCAGACTTAAGCTCATCACACATGGATCTATGTGGGATTACGTTTTCAACTCGATCGAATTTCCAGATCGCACGTGGCGGACCACTTTCAGTTCAACGGTCAGTGGGCCACGATCTGAAATTCCAAGTACATGTAAATGTTCCTAAAATTTTTCTTAATCCGAGGGTGTAATTTGGTATGATTCTGACGGTCTGGTTGCTTAATACTGATGCGCAAGCGAATGGTGCCAGATCACTATTCCAGATATTTTATTTTCAAAGGGAATAGTGTTTTTCACACTCCCTCGCTCCGGATCGAAACGAATGGCCGTGGGACATCGTCTGGACCTGATTTTTGAGACGATTGTCAAGCCCAGTGTGGCGGTCCTAGTTCCTTAACTTTGTGATAATCGGACTTCCGATGTGCGATCTAAACCTAATACGAAGTTTCATTTCATTCCCGAGAGTAGCCGGGAAATGAGTTTGGTTCTAAACTTTAGGGTAACCTAGAGTCACTTGTTTTGCAAGTTTTGGGTCTTGCAGATCGTATTTAAAGCGATCCCAACGGATTTCATGGCTAATCGAGTTTAGCACTTAGTTAACTTTGTTAAATTTCTAAAGGATTTAATCCTAATTGATTTTTGGTCGAGGTGGTACTCGAGCCAACGTACGGAAATTTACGGGTCGTTACATTTAGGTTTGGGTTTTCAAGTTCAGGTTTAGGTTTAGTTAGGTAGTTGAGATTAGGATTTGGTGTAGGTTTCAGTTTAGGGATTTGAGAATAGGTTTAGGTTTAGGTTTAGGAAATCAGGTTCGGGTTCGGGATCGGGTAATTAAGGCTTTGGTTTTCATGTTTAGGTTTAGCTTTAGGTTAGGGAGTTGAGATTGGGATTAGGTGTAGGTTTAGGTTTAGGGATTTGAGAATAGGTTAAGGTTTAAGTATAGGTTTAGGTTTAGGTTTTAGCTTATAGGTTTAGGTTATAGGTTTAGGTTTTGGTTTTAGGTTTAGGTTATAGGTTATAGGTTATAGGTTATAGGCTAAGGTTTAGGTTATAGGTTTTGGTTTAGGTTAAGGTTATAGGTTTTGGTTTAGGTTATAGGTTATGGTTTAGGTTTAGGTTTAGGTTTTAGTTTATAGGTTTAGGTTATAGGTTTAGGTTTGGTTTAAGGTTTAGGTTAAGGTTATAAGTTTAGGTTATAGGTTATAGGTTTAGGTTTTGGTTTTAGGTTTAGGTTATAGGTTATAGGCTAAGGTTTAAGTTATAGGTTTTGGTTTAGGTTATGGTTATAGGTTTTGGTTTAGGTTATAAGTTATAATGTAGGTTTAGGTTTAGGTTTTAGTTAATAGGTTTATGTTATAGGTTTAAGTTTTGGTTTAATGTTTAGGTTAAGGTTATAAGTTTAGGTTATAGGTTATAGGTTTGGGGTTATAAGTTTAGGTTAAGGTTATAAGTTTAGGTTATAGGTTATAGGTTTGGGGTTATAAGTTTAGGTTAAGGGTGTGGTACCTGCAAATACAGATATAAACACGACCTGTCCAAATGGTCAGGCCCTTCCAATGCTGTCCATAGGAAATGGACAGTTTTATCATGGTCATAACAGCGGTTCCCACCTTCGAGGGACCCCCGCTCATCCTGATAGCTCCGACGCACATCCGGGTCTGCTCCATTAATCTCGAGTAAATACATAAACACGGCCTATCCAAACGGCCAGGCCCCTCCAATGTTGTCAATAGGAAATGGACAGCTTTATCATGGTCATAATAGCGGTTCCCACCTTCCAAAGACCCCCACTCATCTAGATAGCTCCGACGCACATCCGGGTCTGCTCCATTAATCTCGAGCAAATACATAAACTTAGAGTGATGAAAATTTCCAAGTAAATTGTATGAGGTTTACAGTAATCTTAAAGTAAAAAAAAGTTCCAAGTATGTGCATTTCAGTCTGAGTTATTTCTATATGCATTTCTCTCTCTCTCTCTCTCCTCTCTCTCTCTCTCTCTATCGGTGTGTGTGTGTGTGTGTGTATGTGTGTGTGTATATATATTATATATGGCATCAACAGTTCCACAAAAAGAAGGTTGTCATGGTTCATCCACTTGGATACCTTCTTTAGAAATAACTCATAGTTCTTCATATGCTGCGAAAGTAAATAAGGTTTAAGTATTCCATCATCAATCCCAATAATTCAAATAATAAACTTTGATTTTAAGATGAGAGAAGATCATTTATAACATCTGGTAATATAATCTTAACATTTGATAGCTGATGGTTCCTAAGGAATGAATGTGAAAAGCTAGCTGATTTAACTTCTTCAATAGGATTCTCTAATTGTATTTAACATGCTTAGAGATTTTTTCTCTCCATTGTTATGAACATCATGGAAACATCATTAGAATTACAAAAATTTGGTTGCCTCCTCTTCTATAGACTGAAGGTTTATTAAATTCAATTCAGAAAGAAAAAAGTGGACTTGCTAAATTGTCTCACTGTATAAGTTTTGCGAAATTGTAGTAACATTAAGAACAAGTCAGCTACCATACACAGTCAGGTGATGTGAATGATAATGACACAATGATGTTGACATTTGTATGTATGCATGAACCAGTATGTACCTCAAGAAGTCCGATGATGATTTGGAATTTGTCTTGAATCCATTGCATGTAAACAACTTGATATTAGTCCCAAAGAGATAGTGGCCGACCATTGTTTGTGCTCATGTTCATACTGAAACAACCATTTCAGTAGAAAGTTACTTCATTTGAAGACAATAAACCGTTGGAGTAACAAATCTTTCGACATGTTGCTTGAGTTGTTGAAAGAAGCATTATCGGACAGTGAGACATTGCCTAAGTCTCACTACGAGGCAAAATCTTTGATGCGAGACTTGGGCCTTGGTTATAAACTCATACATGCATGGATAAATGATTGTTTATTATATCGGAACGAGCATGATAAGGCTGAAGAGTGTCAACAATGTGGAGAGTCTACGTAGTGGAAGTATGACAAAGGCAGGGGTAAGAAAATCTCGCAAAAGGTGTTAAGGTACTTCCTATTGAAACCCAGATTGCAAAGATTGTTTATGTCTCGTGAGACGGCTGAAGATATGAGGTGGCATAAGGAGAAATGCGTTCATGATGATAATACACTGAAACACCCTGCAGACTCTGAAGCCTGGTAAAATTTTGACAAGCAACATGACTAGTTTGCAGAGGATGCTCGCAATGTTCGACTAGGTCTTGCAAGTGATGGTTTTAATCCATTTGGTAATATGAGTAGCTGGTACAGTATGTGGTGAGTAGCACTTATGCCCTACAATTTACCTCCTTGGATGTGTATGAAGGAGTCATTTTTCATGATGTCATTGCTTATTCCTGGACCCAGGTCACTTGGGAATGACATTGATGTGTATTTGCGACCGTTAGTAGATGAGTTAAACGAGTTGTGAAGTCAAGGTGTACAAACATATGACACATTTGCAGGACAGACATTTCGATTACATGCAGCGGTCTTGTGGACAATAAATGACTTTCCCGCGCATGAAAATTTATCTGGGTGGAGCACGAAGGGCAAGTTGGCTTGTCCTACATGTGGTATTGAGACTTGTTCATTGTCATTAAAGCATGGTAGAAAAATGTGTTATACGGGCCATCGTCGCTTCCTTCCGAGCGATCATAGTTGGCGCAGGAAGATGATAATCTTTAATGGCAAACAAGATCATAAGCAACAACTGAGTAATATTGGAGAAGTTAGATTTGGTAAGGCATTGCACTTGAAGAAGAGGAAATGTATAGTATTGGGCTATAACTGTAGGAAGAAGAGCATCTTTTTTTAGTTGCCTTATTGGAGTGATCTGAAATTGCGATACAACTTAGATGTCATGCATATTGAGAAAAATATATGTGACAATATCTTCGGTACATTGATGAACATAAAGAAGAAAATAAAAGACAGTTTCAAGGCTCGATTTGATCTACAAGAAACGGGTTTAAGGAAAGAGTTGCACTTGCAACCACATAGAAATTCGTATACTATACCAACAGCTTGCTACACGTTGACAAAACTAGAGAGAAAGCGTTTATGTGAATGGTTGAGATCGGTGAAGTTTTTCGATGGGTATGCGTCAAACATATCTCGGCGCGTAAACATTAAAGACTGTAAGGTAACAGGAATGAAAAGTCATGATTGTCATGCCCTTCTGCAACGCCTACTGCCGGTTGCGATTCGTGGATTCTTGAGCAAGGATATCAGTGCGGCGCTGATTGAGTTGGGGATATTCTTTAAGGATTTGTGTTTGAAATTTTTGAATGTAGATGTTATTAAACGACTGGAGAGAGACATTGCCATAATCCTTTGCAAACTTGAAAGAATATTTCCACCTGCATTTTTTAATATCATGGTACACCTGGCGATTCACTTACCGCACGAGGCGAAGCTTGCAGGCCCAGTATAATATCGTTGGATGTATCCGATCGAAAGGTGGTAGAACCTATTAAAATTTTTATTCATTCGATAAACTACATATATTCATGTTTTCATACGTATAACATAGTGGTTTTGTGTACAGATACCTTCACACACTCAAGCGATTTGTGAGGAATAAGGCATGATTGGAGGGGTCGATAGCTAAAGCATACATTGATAATGAGTGTCATATATTTTGCTTCATGTATCTTCGTGGCATAGAGACTAGATTCAATCGAGAATATCGGAATGCTGATGAAGGGCAGGAGCATGAATAAGGACTCATATCTATATTTGCACATAATGTTCGTCCTTTAGGATCCTCGACGTTTCAGGATATGGACCTTGGGGATCTAGTAAAGGCACGGTGGTATGTGTTGAATAATTGTGAAGAAATATAGTCGTACTTGGAGTAAGTCTTCTCTCGATTACTGTTTTCTCTACATACGATGATCTTAATGTTTCTTGCTGATGACGTGCCATTTATGTGTAGCGAATACATGGACGAGATGAAGTCCAAATTCTCTACAAATTATGATCGAATGCATTAGGATCAGTTTCCAGAATGGTTCGTCAAACATGTAAGATTTCACATTGTATCTCACCACACTTAGAATTTTTGTTGTATTGTACATTATTTCAACCTAAGAAAATCTCTAAACAATTATATTCTACACATAATAATAGATGACGACGTTGCACACGAGCAACTAAGCGGATACGTCTGATGCACTATACTCACTGGCGTGTGGCCCTGATAGACGTGTATCTAGATATACAGGTTGTATTGTAAACGGGATTCGGTTCCACACCGAAGAACGTGAGAAGTACAGGATCACATAAAATAGTGGGGTAGTTGTGAAGGGAACAAATGAGGAGGATAAAATTAACTTTTATGACATTTTGACGGATATTATTGAGCTAGTTATTGTATGAGAAAGTGCGTGTACTTATTTAGATGTGATTGGTCGGATATTGGAAATAAGAAGTTGAGAATACAGACTGACAACTACTTTACGAGCATAAATTTATCTCAGAAGTGGTTTAAGGACGACCCATTTGTCCTCGCCAGCCAAGCCGAACAAGTATTTTACCTCACTGACATCAAGTTAGGCGGCTATTGGCACGTGGTGTAGAAAATAAAGCCCAGGAACGTATTTGACGTTCCCATACCAGAAGTTGAAGATATCGAGGACGGGAGAAATGACACTTCTAGGGTTGAACAAGCATATCAAGATGACATGCCATCTAGGGATACAGGGACTGATTCAAGTATTGATATTGATGTGGTGCAATTAGACAGAGATGATGTGCCACCTGATCATATTGATGCCTCAATAATACGTGACATTGTTAGAGATGATAGTGGTTTCATTGATGACGACGTTGCAGATAATAAGGAGGAAATATTGATCAGTGATAGTGATGGTGAAGAAGAAATAGCCCTAAGCGATAGTGATGCAGACGACGATTATTAAATGTACACATGATTTACATGTCATTTTTCAATTCGAATAATTTATGTATTCCATGTATACGTGAGAATTACAAGTCATGATTAATTCCTTTTATTGACTTATTTATAATCCACATTTGCAGTTGAGTCAATTTTTGATCATGTCATTCTCAAAACCAGAGCATAGCAGAAGCACGCAACATACTTCATCAGTTGTTGCAGATGGACGTTTCGGTCCTATCTTCTTCTGGTAGGGCCATAGAGATACCCGGTCTGGTCAATGAGTGTAGAGTGGAATATATCGACGACGACTCAGACGAAAGATTATACTATCTCAAAGAAATTCCGGGGCTGATAGAGATATATAACCAAGGAAACGAAATATGAAAGATGAAACTCTGTCACTTGCACATCTGAATGGAGTCCCAAGAGACCAGATTTCTCCTATTGTGACTGACATGTTGGCTATAAAAATGTCGAGTGCTTCACACTACATGACATATGCTTCTGAAGCATACGATAACTTACGCAGGGAGTACTTCGGATAGTTTACCTCAAAGTTGTTTCGTATTACAACGAAATATGTGTATTTAATATAGAATGACAATATGTAATGAAATTTTCAATGGTTATAGATTAAAGTTTATAGTTTTATTATATTCTACTTGCATTATAGTGTAATGTCTAACCATATTTTAACCATCTCTCTAAGCATAAGCACAAATGCATTGTACCGTCAACACTACTTGTATAATGTTTTTGTGTATTCCACTCGTATTGACATTGTTTAAATTTATAAGTTCGTAGCTTACACATATTCAGTGATGAAACCAGGTGGGAGAACACGTCGTTCGCGCACTGGATCTACCCCTTCTACACGTGATGCTACGGAGCCTGCATCGCCGTCACATATTGCATCGCAGGCATCTGATCCCTCAGTTGTGCATACACCAGGCACTGCATGTAAGTCTAAACGTATATTTCTTTTAATGATTTCTGTTTATGTTTAGACTTACATATTTCTTTTGCAACAGCGTCGTCGACCAGTCGACGAGGACGTGGACCTACGCGTGGGTTACTTTTAAAGCGACTTACGCGTGTGGGTAGGCTGACGGTAGAGTTCCCACAGGACTGCATTAGACCTATTGGGAACAATGTCATGTTGTTTATGTCGGAGGTCGGTGTCTTATGCCGATCTCTGATCCCCCCACCACCTCCCGTTGGGGAGGCGTGACAGATGATGTGCGGCAGCTCATCCGTCAGTTCCTTCATGTAAATTTTAGTAAATTAAAATTATTTTATAAAAGTTCATTTATGATTAAGTTTTTCTTAATAAATTTATTGCCTAAACCTATTATTTACAAAACTGCAGGATAAATTTGATGTGGATTTGAGTATTTTGTATATCACCCATGCCGTCAACGACATGATGAAGGAGCGGTTCAAGGATTACCGCGGTAAGTTACATCAGCGGTACAAGCGGTGTGTGAGTTACGAGGAGGCCCTACAGTCCACACCAGCGCGCGTGACCGATGAGGACTAGCGGATACTCTGCGATAGTTTTTCGTGTGATTCTTTTCTGGTAATATTTACATATTTACGATATCTTAACATAATAATTAAATTCGTAATTACTAACAATGTATTGTAAATAATGTGTTCAGAAGAGGAGCAAAATAAATTCTGACAACAGGGGAAAGTTAGAAGTGAACCACATAGCTGATTCAAAGTCATTTGTATGGCTTCGTCATGACATGGTAAGAAAGTACTGGTAATTATTACGTTTATATATTCTTTCCATGCATTTATATCAACTCTATTGTCCTTTCGATTGCGCAGCGAGATTCCGTCACTGGCCAGGAGCCCGGAACAGTAGACTTCTACAGAGGGACTCATTGTCAGCAGGCGACTGGATCTTAGGTACATCTTAGAGCCAGTGAGATTTGGGTAAAAATCCTTACATTGTAAAATTTAATTGCATTAAATTATAATAATGTCATTTATTATGAAAATTCATATGTTTTCATTACAGGCGGAGATAGACACCTTACGCAGTCAGCCCACTCCCGATGGTACTCAGCGGAGTGAGCCAGAGATCCTGAGTCAGGTGCTTGGCACCCGTTCCGGATATGTGCGTGGGCTTGGTCATGGTGCCAAGCTCATGGCACTAGCTAGAGTTACTTCCAGCCGATCCATCGTCGTTGGTGACAGCGCCGTACGCCGAGCTGATGCCGCAGAAAGAGAGGTCCATCAGTTACAGGTCATCGTCGATGACATCAGAGATCAGTTGAACAGGCAGAGGGAGGAGCAAGAAAGGAAGATGATGGATCAGCTGGCGAGGCAGAGGAAGGAGCAGGAGAGGAAGATGGAGGAGGAGCTGGCGAGACAGAGGGATTATCAGAAGAGAGCATGGAGGAGGAGCTGGCGAGTCAGGGGGAGGATCAGGAGAGGAGGATGGAGGATCAACTGGCGAGGCAGAGGGAGGAGCAGGAGAGGAGGATGGAGGAGATGTGGGTGGAGCATGAGCGACAGATGGCGGATATGTTTCAGACTCTCGTTGCATGCTTATCCACCGATTGCCCTACCACCTCCGCCTTCATCTTTGTAATTTTTTGTATATTTGTTTATGATGTTAAGTTTATATGTATTTATGCATGAATGAATGCGTGATGTGGATAGATTGTTTGTGTTTGGATGAATGTATTTTAATGGTTGGATGGATTATTAGTTTGGGTTTAAAATGGATGTGAATGTGAATATGATGAAATATATTATATAACAAGTGTATATCAGGATGAATTTGCTAAAATATATTGTTAACAAGTGTTTATCAGGAATTTTGTGCTGGAATATTTTTTTTTAAAAAAAAACAGACTTTTAGCGACGAAAATTTTCGTAGCTAAAAGTTCTGTAAATATTTTTTAGCGACAAAAATTTTTGTAATTAATTATTTTCGGCGAATATTTTCGTAGCTAAAATTTTGTAATTATTTTTTTGCGACGAAAATTTTCGTTGCTAAAACTTTTGTAATTTTTACTAATTATTTTTAGCGACGAATATTTTCGTAGCTAAAACTTTTGTAAATCTATATTTTTCTTTTTGCGACGAAAATTGTCGTCGCCACAACTTTTGTAATAATTTTTCATGACGAAACGTTTCGTAGCTAAAACGTTTGCAAAAAAATTGTAATTATTTTTAACGACGGTAAAACTTTTATGCGACGAAAATATTCGTAGTTAAAAGTTTTGCAAATATTTTTTAGTGACGAAACTTTCCGTAGCTAAAACTTTGCAATTATTTTTAGTGACAAAAATTTTCGTAGCTAAAATTTTTTGCAAATATTTTCAGCGACGAAAATTTTCGTAGCTAAAAGTACGTGCAAAAATTTTGTAGCGATGAAAATTTTCGTAGCTAAAAGTTTTGCAAATTCTTTTAGTGACGAAAAGTTTTGTAGCTAAAAGTTTTGCTAATATTTTTAGTTACGAAAATTTTCGTCGCTAAAAGTTTTTCTGCGACGAAAAGTTTCGTCGCTAAAAATCTTGCCTTCGACGACAATTCAAAATTTTCGCTGATAAAACCCTTCTACGTCGGACTTTTAGCGACGAATTTAGCGACGAAAATTTTCGTCGCTAAAAGTGGGATTTCTTGTAGTGCTATGAGCTGGGATTGCAACAAAGTTGCATTGCTTTTTAAAGACTAGATTGCATAGTATAGCAAGCAGCACCCATGTCAGTATTATATGTTACTAAACAATCTCCTTACGCCCATCATGATAGATGTGTCTTATCCATGTTGTCCATCCATTTTTTAGGGCATGAGCCCAAAAATGAGGTAGATCCAAATCTCAAGTGGATCACAACGAAACAATGGTGATTGAAAGCTCACCATTAAAAACTTCCTAGGGCCCACTGTCAGTTCACACTTCACTGTTAGCCACCCCCACTTTAATGTTTATTTGCCATCCAACCTGGTGATAAAGTCATACAGACATGGATGAAGAGAATATAAAAATATGAGCTCGGTCCAAAACTTTTGTAACCACCAAAAAGGTTTTTTTTTTTTAATTTTTTATTTTTATGGTGGATGTCCAATCATCAGATTCTTGTGGTGATCTAATTTAATTTTGTGCTCATGCACTAAAATGATCCGTATAGAAATGGATGGACAACATGAATAATACACATACATCTTGGTAGGTCCTACAAAAATTTTCCAGTAGCACACAACCGTCTACCCTAGGCAAGAGAAAATGTTAATTGTGGCTCGGGGTGGGCCCCATTGTGATATTTATGTAAAATAAACCGCAACCACTAATTAAGTTTTTCACCCCATGTTAGGCCATAGGCACAAAAATCAGTTCCATTTATGATTCACGTTGACTTGGACACAGTGTACAAGGCCTACCAAACTATTTCCTTTAGTGTGGATAGAGTGATTCATGTCCAGTTACAAATTTTAGGGCATAGGCCTAAGTTTTTTTTTTTTTTTTTTGTTGGTGTATCTAGTGGTTGAAGAGGATTTTATACAAGTATCATGGTGGACCCTTTAAAAATCAAGGGTATACATCTCTCTCCCAACCATTTCCTTTAGTGCGGCCCATGAGAATCACAAGTTAATCTGATTTGTTGTCCTTGTGCCTAATATGAGACTATAAACACCCCACCTTGGGTTGCTAAGCTGACTGAGTTTGAACGGATGGATGGACAATCGAACCCCAATCCTAAACCCTAACCCTAGAAGCCTAAATCCCCACCCAAGAACTTGTAACGTCTCGGAAAAATCCGTACAAAGACCCGAGTACCACCTCAGGCAGAAAATCACAAAGGACCAAATCCTTTAAAAATTAGACAAAA
>JAJHSJ010001017.1:0-51616 GCA_021015155.1 Magnolia officinalis
AACTCTTGGCTGGAGGAGCGTCAGCGCTCTTCTTCGAAATCAAGGGGTATTTTCGTCCTCAAATTTACTCTCCGTACGCTGAGGTCCAACTTGCAAAAGAAGGTTTGTCTTCTTTCATAAAACCAGCCGGCTAAAAGGTGGGGTCCACAGACCTAATTTTCTCTTGAAAGTAGCAAGCTTGGTAAGCCTACACGCGTGTACAAGTCATCTAATACACACGCAACCAGATATGCAAGCGTGGCACACGGTGAAATATCCAAGCCATCCATCATGAGGACCTCACAGCTTAAATGCGATAAATGTGGTCTACTCATCATCTATACCATGAAATTAGAATTAAGTGGATGGATTAGAAACCTTGGGCTGATTTTTCTTAACCGTACATTTTTCCAGTTAATTTTGGCCCATATAAGTACTGGACCAATACGATTCTTGGGATGGGGAATCTACATAATGGTATCCTTTTGATGGATGGATCTGATTTTGCATCTATCTGCTACGCTGGCGTATGTGCTGGCGTGTGCATTAGCTGACTTGTACCCGCGTGTGGGCTTATAAAAGATCGAAGAGGTATGCAGTATGCTCTAATACAGCACGACGTATTGCAATGTGGTACGTAGACACCTTATTCATTGAATTTGAGTCATCGTTTAATGATCCAAACCGTTTATACGACGTGTCTCACCTTTATGATGAAAATACAACGAAAATATCTAGCAATCGTTATTTCAATAGTTTAAAATTGGATCTTTTTCTTTGAAATGGACGGTCACCATAATATTTCTACAGTCGAAGGTTTGAAATGTTCAATCTTATGGATTTTTGGGGACTTCCAAATCTATGAGAATATCTGCAACATAAACGGTTTGGATTTTTTTTTTTTAATATTAATTACAATATTTGAAGTAGAGATGTATCTTACTGCAGTACGTGGTGATGTATTGGAGCAAACCTCGAGCTGGATTTTCTCCGTACCTTCATTCAAACACCGTGTCTTGTTTATTTTGATAAAAAAGTGTTGCTATGACAAACGGACAAAATTTTAAAAGCTTTAGATATTTTTAAGGAAAATTTAGTAAATGATATTAAATCAAGAATATTGCAAGATTTCAAAATCTCTAATGTCATTTATTTATTATTATTATTTTTGTATGTTTGTATGGTGAAATTGGCATGATTTTAAAAGTTAAAATAAACATTTAAAAAAATGTTTATCACTATATCTTTAAAATTTTATTTTAAAACTATTTATTAAAGCAATAAACATTTTTAAGATATATTTTAGATGAAAATTATATATAAGGAAAGGAAAAAAATTTGAAAATCTTTTGAGAAATTAAGAGGAACAAGATCTGTCACTATACAAAATAATAAAAATATATCATCAAAGTAGAAGAAAAAGATTATAATTTCTTAACCTCACCTTTGTACACATGCTTAGGTATTTTCAAACCCACATGTGTGATTGCCTAAGTTCAAGCACTATACATGTGCATATATGCCACTGTACATGATACATGTGTTAAATGTGCACATATATATTTATGCAATTCAATGGAACACGAGGTCATGCATGTTCGTGATGGCCTACATTCGGTTAAAGTATGAGATTAGGAATGTATGAGAGTCCTGGAATCATACTCGACTCAATGTTTGATGAATGTAGGTGTTCGACATGTTGATTGGTGAATTGTTTAAGATCGAATTCTAAGACTCAGCCGCCATCTTAACCACCGGTTATAACATTAATTAGGTGATTTACAAAAAGGTAGGAGTTAGTTCTTTCTAATGATTCTTTTTGTCTTGTGTCCTAATGACCTATTTTTCACCAATAATTATAATTAATGTATCTCTCAATAGAATGAAAATGAATAGATAAAAAACAAAGAGGACTAAAACAATACTGATCTTATTAATTCATAGATAATGCTTAGTATAATTGATAGAGTAATACATAAAACAAGAGAATAAAATAAACGAGAGATAAATACTTGAATCACTCATATTGACAGACGATCTAGGCGAATGGTCAACAAGATGTGACCAAAATGTTTGATCTTCCAAGTAGTTACCTTTAAATTCTTCAAAATTAGAAAATCTAAAACTTTACATCAATGGCTTACAAAATAATAGTTAAGAAAGCAACCAATATCTATAAAAGAATTAGATGATCAAGGTATTAAAATATCCCATATGAAAGCTTTTTTTTTTTTTTTTCTCTAACAACGGCACATCATCATGAGGTCCATCATTTAAATGGCTCAAATCATTCTAAGATGATTCAAACCCAGTTGCTATTGTCTCGACATACCCTAAAACAAGGTAGAAAATATTTACATCACCCTTGTTGGCTTGCATACACTTAGGCCATTTGATTCCCACTATAATCATATGAAGATAGGTTATCATGTTATCTATTGTTGCTATTTTTAAAATCACTTGAATGCATTTATATTTATTCTATATACCATTTGTTGTCTCATCCATGTCACATCCTCATTTCGGCTACATCAATAGATTTAAAATCCTAAAATTATACATTAAATTATCTTAACCTCTATTTACAGTTGCTTGTTTATTCAAATTGGGCTGTTAGTCCAATAAAATCTACCAATCAAACAGTTGGATAATCAAACTATTGATATTTTTGGTTTGTGATGCAGCTAAATTGGGGCCCACAAATTTTCCAGTTCTAATTGAATTTAACAGTTATGGGGATTGCTTTTAGAAAGAAAGGGGCAGAATCAAAACTTAAGTAGGCCACATCATAAGAAGGAATGTGCCGAAGATGCCCATCATTAAAACCATGTTACATTTAATTGTGATGTTTATTTGCCATCCAAGCCGGTCATAAGGTGAGTCCGCTAGGATAAAGAAAAAATACAAATGCCAGCTTAATCCAAACAGATATTGGCCTATATAAAGGTTTCAATTAGTGTAGGTTTCAGATTCTCACTCTTTTCTAAAGTGTGGACGACTTGGGTTCTCGATCTATCCAATTTTTAAGACCCATGTTATGGGCACCAGGTGGGCCCCATGGCCCTTTTGTTGCACGCAGCTCTCCATAGGAAATTGGCCTTTGGAGGTCAGCCTTTGTGGCTAGATTGTAAGTTTTTGCACTATTTAAGAAATGGTGGTACTCATTTCGGTTACATGTGACACTTATGTAAAGTCATCTAGACCATCCAAATCAGGGTCCCATTTTGGATGGAGCACATCTATAAAATCATACTCATCAAACAATCCTTACAATTGAAATTATGGGTCCCATTTTAGATGGAGCGAATCTCTAAAATAATATAGATTGAACAATCCTAACCACCCAAATAATAGGTATCAAGTACGGTTTCAGCAAATAGCAGCCGGGCTCGACCGGGGATAACATTGACCTACCCAAATAGCAGCGTGGTTTGACCAGGATAACGTTTACCTGGCCAGATTAATCCTAGAAAAGGCCAACATAGACAAGCTGTCGGAGTTTGAACTTTCCCTGTAAATATCCTTCATCTTTTATTATTATTATTATTATTTATTTTTATTTTTTAAATATTTTTTTAAAAATTTTTTTTTTTAATTTTTTATAAATGGCGAGAACCAGCGTTGTGGGCCCCATCAGTCTATCAGGTGAATTTGGGAGGGCTTTGGATGGTGTAAAATGTCTTCTATGATGGGGCCCACCTGATAATCATGATGTGTTGCACCTAGTGGACAAGTTGGAATTCATACAACACTCATCAGGCAGGTCACCTCCATACAACCAACATCCCACACCCACTTGTTGCTCAGCTTTTGAGTGGACTGACCTGATTTTTGTGCCAGATTTTCTTTCCAGATGGTCGACCTTATGAACAGCTCAGATGTCCCACACACATGCCAGGTTGTCACGTGTGCTGCATACATACATACAATTACGATAATGAGTGGGCCAGAATCTAAAAATCATATTGATCGTACAATCCTAACCATTTAATTGGTGTGTAGTGTGTCAAAAGACATGGCTCATCACATTTGATGAGAAAGTTGATTGGTTGGATGGTTAGGATTGTCGTATCTAAGTAATTTGTTGGTTGGTAGACAGCTGATGATGGCCAACGGTTCAGTGCCCCGAATCTCTTCGATTTATGCAGCAAACTATGTGGTGGGACAGTAACTCTCCTGCATCCTCCCTATGGAAGCATGGCATAGGTATGTTTTATATAATCTACTACTTGCCCATAAAACTTGTAGTAGACTTCAAATGCATAAAATTTTCAAACACTCAGATGCACATACATACCTACGCACTCTACTCTACCAGATAACTGAAAGCTGTTATTCTTCTAACATGCCTATGCTTGCCAAACACCAGTAGCATTTCACATCAATCTTATGCTGTTTGCTTCAATTCAGAAGCTGCTCAATCTCCTTTACAGAAGGTAAGAGTGTCACTCAGGCAAAATCAACCTACTGAGTTCTATGCTGACCAGAAACATCAATTGGCCAAGCACCAACATAGAAAAGACTAAGCTAGAGATATATACCCTGACACGTCGTCTATCTAACCACGTGTTTTCATGTCTTGGCCCCCAATCATCTGCAAGACCACTCAAACCATAAACTTCAATGCTCTTTTCATCTCTAACCCATCGATAGCAGAGATGCGGTAGTCTGATGTTCGAAATTGCTAAATGGGTGATCGTCTTCTGTTGGAAATTTGATCCTTGGCTTGTCTTCCTCAAAACCCAGAAGCGGTTCTGATTCTTGCGCACTGTCCTTTTCAATCTCATTCTCTTCTGTTGGAAATTTATCCTGGCTTGTCTTCCTTAGAACCTAGATGTGGTTCTGATTTTAGCGTGCTATCCTGTTCGTTCTCATTCTCTTTGAGAGGTGGCTGTATCGTTTCAGTGTTTTCGTGAATATGAACTGTGCTGGTACTGCCACAAGTGCCCAAATCTTCTATTTGGCTATCCGTATCTGAACTGCTGAGCTTACATTTCTGTTGGAATTTATCGTCCTTGGTAGTTATGTCAATGGATGAAAACAAGCTTTCCGTCCTTCCATAATCATCGTAATGAGAATTACACCTCTCGAAACATGATTCCCTGACTGACGGCGTTGAACGCTGGCAGAAACTCCCAAATCCTTCAATCCCACGAGCGAGCTTACGAGCTCGGTCCCTTTCTTCTTTAGGAGCTGTCCTTTTTCAAGTAGCTGCTACAATACCCACTCAGATTTCTTTTTTACAGTCAGACCCCAGTTGAATCTGCATAGCCTCAGATACAGACAATCAGTACTGTTCAAAATCAATCAAAAACAAGAAAATGACAGTCAAATCGCTGCCAAGCATCTTCATGGGACAGATAATCCGTATTTTAAATACCATTCTGATAAAACTATGTTTTTGGCTGCGTTTGTTTGCACTATCAATTGAATTGCAATAATTTGCTAAGTAAATTGGAAAAGACTAAAGCCCTGTTTGGTTGCCACTTCAAAATGATTTCATCTCATATTAGTTAACGGAATAGTTTAAAAACTTGAAAACTCGACTCAACTCGATGTATAGCTGGATCGAGTTGACTCAATGACTCGTATGTCTTTATTTGACTCAACTCAATATTTAACGCAAAAATTTTAAAATAGTAAAAGTTCATAATTAAGTTAAATAAAATAAAATAGCCAAAAAAACTCGACACTAAACTACTTTTCAATTTATGAAATTATCGGTTTGACCAGACAATGACTTGGGACGAGTTACTGCAGGTCGCATCAAGTAAACCGAGTCATCAATCCAACTCAACAGGTCTTGCTGAGTCAGAACCGAGTCAGTCTCCTAGAAAGTTTCACAGTCGCTTGTCTTGAAATCTCACCCCAGTCGAGTTGAATTGGCCTAGTTTCGAGTCGAGTCAGTGTGTTTTTAGAACTATGGTTGGGTCCTTACTCTTACCCGGGTGGTAGACACCCTGGAGTTTCAACAACGGGTCAAGGGTTCGAGTACCCACGGTGGTGAAATCCCACGGTGTGCGTGTGTGGGGTGTATGAGCGTGTGGCGTGAGTGTGTGGGGGTGTGTGTGCGTGTGTAAAAAAAAAAAACTATGGTTAACAGTAATAATGTGTTGGAGATCTGGTGAGGATTAAAAATATAAACTCTGGATCTCTAATACGAGTCATGCTCCCCTGCGCACCTTTGCACACGTGCCATGGGTGTCTAATCTGAACGGTCCATGTGATGCGGAATCCCATGAAACCTCATCTGACAAATTTTCACCCTGATCTAAAATTCTGGTGGGCCATAGCAAAGAGATATACAAATCAAGGGAGGAAACTGTTTTCATTTTTCATGGCCCATCAAAGTTTTATATCAAAGTAAAACTTGGGCCCAGGAGGTTTCACGAGGTGCTGCTTCACATGAACTGTTCAGATTTTGGATCCCCATCACGTATGATGGGTTCTCAAAAAGTTCCGTACGAACTGGTTCGCAGGTGAGCGTTTCCGCTCTAATAAATAGTCACTGTGAACTCATTCTCTAAGTGGCCGCCAAACAGGGCCTCAATTGCAATTACCTCGTTATTCGTATAATGGGGCTTGGCTCCAAATTGCAGGCTTGGCTCCAAATTGCAATTACGGGACCAAAAGGTGCAATTTGAGGACTACTTCCTTGCCATGAATACTAAGCTAAATGCCATTTCACTTCCGTCTATCCAATTATCACAATTCCATTTCACTTCCATCGATCCAGTTATCACAATTCAATCCAATAGTGCATCCAAACAAGGCTTAATTCAATAAATAAGATTCACACACCCAAAAAAAAAAAAATGAAACTGAAATTGCATATCACTGACCCCCTTTCATCGATGTACTGAAAGTTTCCGAGCTCCCCGATAACGTCTCTGTCGGACTGAAATTCCGTCGCTGTGCTTCCCGGTCCATGTGTTAGAAGGTGTTCAAGCAATATCACAGCCTTGTAAGACTCCCTCCAATTCTTTCTATCAAATCTTGACAACCTGAAACACCAACAGAAAGGAAAACTCAAGACCATAGATCTGGTGGGCCCCACTGTGGATTGACTTTGCCCGAAAATCTCTCCATTGGGAGATTCTCACCATCTTTCTTGTTTTCATTTGAAAGTGGAGTGTTCTGTGCAGGCCACCGATGGAAGAGTTAGGATTGTCCAATTGGGGAGATTTTTGGGCTATGATCAGTCCACGGTGGGGCCCTCGTCGACGTTAACCGACCAAGAGCATGTGATTCCTCATCAATGGATCAGATTAGAAAACCTCTTGTGCAGAATCTCCACAATTCTCCAATAATCATCAATTTCGAAAGCAGCCCGTGATATCAAACCCATGGTCTGCGCATCCGGTCCCGACGGCTTCCCGTCCGTCGCTTCTTCCGTCAATCTTCAGACCCACCATCCAAACTAATATCAATACCAATAGCCAAAAATCGGTGCAAGAATCACACAACATGGATAAATTGAGCAGACCCAGATTGAAAAACTTACAATTCGATCGGCGTTACATCGGTCAGAGCCAATCGTGCGGTCCTGATCTTCTCCTTGAGAAAGAACGACGCCTGCTTCTTGAATTCATGGAATGAAGGGGTGCCCATGTTGGCATTTCAGATGATCGACGTGCCAGTGATCGGTCGATGGACGGCTGGGAAAAGGTAGTGTGAGCAAGAATCCAACCTACTCCATTGATGTGCAACTACTACCAACAGCTGTTGGAAAGAGACGATTTGCGTATGTAAGAAGATTTTCATGGCTAGAAAAGATATATTGGACGGTGTCTACAAGATGATGATGGAATGTGGGGCCACAAACGTCAACGTTTGGAATTTTCTTTGGAAGGACTCTTGGCTGGCTGTGATTAAGGCCCACCCAATGGCAACAGGGCAATTTCGTGTGACATCTGAGCACACGTGAGATGGGGTCCCACAGTGTGGATGAGATCGTCCCAGGCAGGATGAATGAAGTGGGCCTGCGTATGAAAACAATGGACGGCTGAAAAAGGACTGTCAATGGTCCACTTTACATGTTCGGCCCGCCTGACGAGTTTGACTGGGTTGGTTTTTTCAACAGGTCGTCTACATGGGGTGGCCCACTTGATCCATGGATTGGATATGCCACTTACGTGCTGACGACTCGTTTTTAACGGTGGGCGTTCAATCATCAATGTAGGCTGCGGTGTGGTCCACCTTAGGTGCTGGACAGTCCATGTGTTGTTCAACTTACGCCACCTTTGCAGGAAACGGATTGGCTACTCCCCCTGACACCAGCCAGTGGCTGGTGGTCGGTGCTATGTGAGCCCCACCATGATGAATGTGTTTCATCCATGCCGTCCATCTACTTTTACGGATCATTTTACTGTATGAGTCAAAAAATGAGGTACATCCAAATCTCAACTGGACCACATTAAGAGAAACATTTTTGAATGAGGACGACCATTAAAAACATTTTTGGGGCCATAAAAGTTTTGGATCAAGCTGATATTTGTTTTTTCTCTTCATCTGGGCCTGTATGACCTAATCAACAGATTGGATGTCAAATAAACAGTACAGTGGGCCTTAGGAGTATTTTAATGGTGGATATCCAATCACTATTATTTTCATGTGGTGTGGTCAACCTGAGATTTATATCCCCTTATTTTTTGTCTCAAACCATAAAATGATCTGTAAAAATGGATGAACGGAATGGATGAAACACATACAACATGGTGGGGCCCACAGACCACCGACCATCAGCCACGGAGCTAATGGCAGGGGGAGTAGCCAATTCGTTTCCGCCTTTGCATCCACACGTGCCAGGTTTTCAGCACACGTGCCAAGTTGTCGGCAAGTAAACGTGGCACTTCGTAAACGTCTCACGTAAGTTGGACAGTGCGGTAGTGCAACACACAGCGGGTGTGTAGTGATGGAAAAAGCTGTGGGCCCACATAGTTTATGTGCCTTATCCATGCCCTCCATCCCTTTTTTCAGATCATTTTAGAAAATGAGCCCAAAAAAGTGGAAGATCCAAATCTCAGGTGGACCACACTATAGGAAACTTCGGTGATTGAACGATGACCATTAAAAATTAAAAACACCTTGGTGGCGACAAAGGTATTGGATTAAGCTGATATTTGTGTTTTCCCTTCATCCAAATCTCTGTGACCTATTCCACAGGTTGGATGGAAAATAACATTACAGTGATCCCTAGAAAGTTTTTAATGGTGGATGTTCAATCACCAATGTTTCCTATGGTGTGGTCGGCCTGAGACTTTGATCTTCCTCACCGTTAAAATAATAGCTAAAATGAGCTGGAAAATGGATGGACGGAGTGGATAAAAACAAAATAAATCATGGTGGGCCCCACAGAGCTTGGTGCAGTATAATACACTACGCAAGTCCTGGGTCCCCGACAACCGTCTTGGCATTGCCATTGACGGCTCGCTCAAATATTGCATTTTTCATTTTACGTTCGGCATACGTATAGGTGATCGGGGCCGTTGGCCTGGATTTCCCTCATGATTGTTGAGAATTTTATACAGATTAATGTAATATCTGTATAATATGGAAACCAAAAATCACTATGGTCAGAACTAAGGACAGGCTGAAGCACGTCTGAAACGCTGTCCTTAAAGCGTTATTTGCCCCTACTCAAGTGGATTGAGTATGCTGATAGGTTACAGGCAAATTGCTTCTAGGATACGACAAGCCTGGTGTGGGTCTGCGTTCAGCAAACACGAAGGCCCACCAAATGGAACTCTTTTACACACAATCTGGCAATATTACAATATAAAAGAAAAATCCCAAAGAAAGAAGAAGAAAGAGAGAAAAATTATTTTGACCACTGCACTGGTCAGTCCAAATCGTCAGCCACTGGTTCAGTTGAACAGTCCTAGACCACACCTCTGGTCTATTCTTCAAGCTAAGGTTCAATCCTTGCTTTGTTGCTGGAATTACTATAATATTCTATGAGTGGAGAGGGGCTGGCTGTCAATGTTCGTATGGGTTGCTGGAGTGAGTTGAGATGGTTTGGAAACCCATCTAGACCCTCTTTTATAGGCTATGATGGCTGGGGTTTATGGTCCAGGGAATTAAATTCCATGACCGTTTTCTAGCTGTTGGAGAAAACTAGCCGTTATATGGCTGTTGGAAACTAGCCGTTATATGGCTGTTGTGAGAGAGCTGGCTAGCCATTTTATAGCTGTTGGGCTAGCCGTTTTATGACTGTTAGCAACAGTTTCTGTAATTAACTCCATAGCTGTTACACATTTGTGCAACAGCTATATTTCCAGCCTCTATATAATCAGAGGGACTCTCATTCAGTCCTCTAGATTTTCGTCCAACCATCTGCCTTAGCCACTAGTCGCACCGCGACTCGCACCTGTCTCGCTCCGGTTCGCGAAGGGAGCGACCCTCTGCGACACGATGCGCACGTGCGAAGTGCAAAGTGCGCCACTAGCGCCTCTACAGCCACACTGCCTCACATGCCCACGCCCTCGCACCGAGCCCAAGCCCAAGACCGAGACCGAGACCGAGACCGAGACCGAGTCCGAGCCGTGCCGTGCCCGTGCCCGAGCCCGAGCCCCGAGAGCGAGCGCGAGCGCGCGCGCGCGCGGGTGTTCCAGTGCTTCGCACTGGAACACGCAAGGTCAATAGTCCACGGACTACCAAGGTAAATATTATAATACTCCGCTGTTTTCATTTAAACCCGATTTCTTTCTCTTCTCTTCCCATGTGGGACTATTCCCAAAATCTTAAAAAACGTGTTTTTCAAACAATTTTTTTTTAAATACTTTATTATAATATATTATTAAAATATATATTAAAATCAATATATTTATAACAATCCCCCACTTGATTTTATAAAATATTTTCTCGGTTTAAACAATACTGCCAGAATAATCAGCTTATATGCATAAAGAAAGATATCTTTCGATTTTAATCTTCCCTTAGTGTAAGTATCTCAAAACTCTATCGAAATTACTGGTAGCCGCAGCTTTGAACCAGTTATTCCTAGATAACAGAGTTGGAGAAACCACACACATATTCGCTATGTGTTTATTAGAGTTCCCACAATCTTGCTCAGCACATTTAATGGCCATGTGCTTATCCTAATTCGTGAACGATCCCGAGAGAAAAACTCCTAACTCTCATGAGAGACGGCACCATCTCTACGTTCATATAGGTGAAATCCTTCCAGTGTCTCCGTTACTTTAAAACACTTGTCCTATAGACTGGATTTCATTAAGAGTTCTCAGACTCAACCCTCTTACGTAACGCTCAGCACTTATCTTTATGGATGAGGTTTTATTATTCAGTGCTGAAAAACTTTCCACATATCAGTGACTTGTTCTTACCCATTAAACCCAAAATTAGAGATTTTCTGATTTTAGGTTGGGTTACCATCACTGGTGGAACTTTGGTTGAAGAGTTTCAACCCCATCCCTCTAGATGTAGCCTTTACTACCTCTCTCGGTAGAGGTTTAGTAAAAGGATCTGCTAGGTTGTTGCTTGATTTCACATAGGAAATAGCAATGATTCCATCTCGAATCAATTGTCTGACATAATCATGTCGAAGACTGATATGTCTAGATTTACCATTATAAGTGCCGCTATAGGCTCTAGCTAATGTGGCTTCACTATCACAATGTAGTGACACAGCCGATATAGGCTTTACACAGAAAGGGATTTCTAATAGAAGATCCCTTAGCCACTCAGCCTCTTTGCCTGTTGCAGCCAGGGCTATGAATTCAGACTCCATAGTCGAATGCGTTATGCAAGTCTGTTTCTTGGATCCCCAAGATACAGCTGCACCTCCTAGGGTGAATACCCACCCTGTAGTAGACTTGTTGTCCCCTGCACTCGATATCCAGCTCGCATCGGTATATCCTTCCAATACGGCAGGAAACTCTGAATAGAATAGTCCTAAATCTTTGGTTGCTTTTAAGTAACCAAGGACTCTACTGATTGCATTCCAGTGTTCAGTACTGGGGTTACTAGTAAACCTACTAAGTTTACTTACAGCAAATGCGATATCTGGTCTAGTGCATTGCATAGCATACATTAGACTTCCTATAGCACTTGCATATTCTAATTGTGCAACTGTTCTTCCAGTATTTTCTTTTAGCTTGATACTTGGATCAAATGGGGTTTTTGCTTCCTTTATATTTAGATGGTTAAACTTGTTTAGTATCTTCTCAATATAATGAGATTGACACAAAGCATAACCCCCACAATGTTTTTTAACTTTGATACCTAGAATGGTATCAACTTGTCCAAGATCCTTCATTTTGAATACAGAAGATAGAAACCTTTTTGTTTCAGTCACACCTTCCATTTTGTTACTTATTATTAACATGTCATCTACATATAGACAAATAATAACGATATAACTACCATCTACTTTAGAGTATATGCATTTGTCAGCTACATTATGCATGAAACCATGAGATAGTATTTTGGAATCAAACTTCTCATGCCACTGTTTTGGTGCTTGTTTTAATCCATACAATGATTTGACTAATCTACATACTTTGTTTTCATTTCCTGGTAGAATGAACCCTTCAGGTTGTTCCATGTATACCTCCTCATTGAGGTCACCATTCAGGAAAGCGGTCTTTACATCCATTTGATGGATGTGAAGATGATGTATAGAAGCTAGCGCAAATAATATCCTAATGGATGTTATCCTAGCTACAGGTGAGTATGTGTCAAAATAATCTATCCCTTCTTTTTGTCTAAAACCCTTTAGCTACTAGTCGAGCTTTAAAGGTTTGGATAGTTCCATCAGTGTGATATTTCTTCCTAAATACCCACTTGCAACCTATGGGCCTAGAACCTAGAGGTAAGTTTACTAGTTCCCATGTTTGATTTGATAGTATGGATTCCATTTCATCGTTTATAGCTTCTTTCCAGAAAGCTGAGTCTCTAGAGGATATAGCCTCTTTATATGATTTAGGATCATCTTCTATATTCATCACTATAGGTATTTGTCTTATAACATTTTCTCTATCTGCTTCTACTAGATGGAAAATGATACGTTGTGAGTCTATGTAGTCATCTCCTAGACTCTTCTCTATTCTTGTTCTTTGACTCCTACGAGGTTCAATAGGAGCTTCTACTATCTGTGGGGCTGTGCTATCTTGTTCTCTATTAGGAGATTGGATGTCATTATCCTTAGACTCCAAGGATAGTGAGTTCTCAAAGAACTCAACGTCTCTTGATTCTATTATTGTATTAGACTCCATGTCTAGAAGTCTATAAGCTTTACTATTTTGTGCATACCCTACGAAGGCACACTTAATAGCTCTTGGTCCTAACTTAGTTCTTTTTGGATCAGGGGTTCTGCAATATGCAAGACACCCCCACACTTTAAGATATCCTAGGTTAGGTTTTCTTCCTCTCCATGTTTCATATGGAGATATTCTATATTTTTTAGACGGAATTCTGTTTATAATATGGCATGCTGCAAGCAGTGCCTCACCCCATAGATTTAGTGGCAACTTTGCTCTTATCAGCATTGAGTTGACCATTTCTACTAATGTTCTATTCTTTCTTTCAGCTATTCCGTTTTGTTGAGGTGTGTATGGCGCTGTACATTGATGTATCAGTCCATGTTCTTCACAGAAGTTATCGAATTCATTGGAGAAGTATTCTCCTCCTCTATCGCTACGGAGAATTTTAATCTTCTTATTTAGTTGATTCTCTACTTCTGCTTTATATACTTTAAACATGTTCAATGCTTCATCTTTGCTCTTTAATAGGTACACATACACATATCTAGAGCAATCATCTATAAAGGTTATGAAGTACCGTTTACCTCCACGAGTAAGAATGCCGTTTAATCACAGATATCACTGTGCACAAGATCCAATATTTGAGACGATCTTTCAACACTTGGAAAAGGTTTCTTCGTCATTTTGGATCGTATGCACACTTCACATTTTTCGGTTTCTTATCTGTGTATGAGATTAAACCATTCTTAGCCATGAACTTCAAGGTACTATACCCTATATGGGCTAATCTATCATGCCACAGTCCAGAGGATTCAACCATATACGCAGAAGTGCTACTTTCATTCAGAGAAAACTTAACCATTCCGTTACAAGCATATCCCTTCCCGACAAAATTCTCATTCTTGGACAGGATCAGTTTTCCTGACTCGTACACCACCCTTATTCCTGGTTTACCCAGAAGGTCCCCAGAAACTAAGTTTCGCCTCATGTCTGGAACGTGCAGTACATTGGTCAGAATCACTTTCTTCCCAGATGTGAATATCAGTTCAACAGTTCCTTTGCCGACGACCTTTGATCGGACTTCATTGCCCATTTGGACTTCTTGACCATCGGTCAATTCCTCATAGGTTTTGAAGGCTGATTTGTCGTAGCACACATGTACTGTAGCGGCAGTATCATACCACCAACCTGGAACTTTGCCTTGGATGGTATTCACCTCAGTGATCATAGCCACTATGTCGCCTTCTTCTACCGCACTTGCCTCTTGTTTAGATTTGCGATATCGGCATACTCGAGCATAGTGCCCTGTTTTTCCACAGACATGGCATGGGCCTTTGAACTTTCCGTTCTTCTTTTGGGTGTTTTTCTTGAATTTCCCTTTATTGGGTTTCAGGGAATTGTCCTTCTCGGGATGTTTGTTATTAGAGTTCTCTACTGCATGAACCTTGGACGAGGCATTCCCGTTATCATTCTTTCTGTCACGGTTACGGGATTCTTCCTCAATTCTGAGGTGTTTCTGGATTTGTTCCAGTGTGTAGTCCTCAGTTTTATGCAGCAACTTCTTTCTATAGTCTTTCCACATCGGTGGCAATTTGGCAATTATAGCCCCGACTTGGAATGATTCAGGAAGATCTATCTTTATCGCTTTGATTTTGTTTACTATTAGCTGCAATTCTTGGATTTGGGGCAGCAGCGGTTTATTATCTACCATGTTGAAGTCGAAATACCTGGCGATGAGAAACTTGTTGGTACCTTCTTCTTCAGCTTTGTATTTGAACTCTAGAGCAGTCCAGATCTCCTTTGCTGATGACGTCTGTTGGTACAGATCGTACAGTCGGTCGGAGAGAGCGTTCAGAATGTGTCCTCGACACAAGAGTTCATCTTCGGCTCGTTTGGTGCGGGCGGCCACCTGTTCAGGTGTGTCGTCGTCGGTTGCTTCAGGTAGCGCTTGCAAATTTGGATCTAGTATGTAGTAGATCCTTAGCGCCGTTAGGAGAAATTTCAGCTTGTCTTGCCATCTTGTAAAATTGGTTCCATCGAACCGATCAAGACGTATCAAGTCCTGATTCATCAGCTTGATGGATGAAACACTGTCGGCTTCCATTACAAAAAATAACGCTTTAAGATTGTTGAGAATTTTATACAGATTAATGTAATATCTGTATAATATGGAAACCAAAAATCACTATGGTCAGAACTAAGGACAGGCTGAAGCACGTCTGAAACGCTGTCCTTAAAGCGTTATTTGCCCCTACTCAAGTGGATTGAGTATGCTGATAGGTTACAGGCAAATTGCTTCTAGGATACGACAAGCCTGGTGTGGGTCTGCGTTCAGCAAACACGAAGGCCCACCAAATGGAACTCTTTTACACACAATCTGGCAATATTACAATATAAAAGAAAAATCCCAAAAGAAAGAAGAAGAAAGAGAAAAATTTTGACCACTGCACTGGTCAGTCCAAATCGTCAGCCACTGGTTCAGTTGAACAGTCCTAGACCACACCTCTGGTCTATTCTTCAAGCTAAGGTTCAATCCTTGCTTTGTTGCTGGAATTACTATAATATTCTATGAGTGGAGAGGGGCTGGCTGTCAATGTTCGTATGGGTTTGCTGGAGTGAGTTGAGATGGTTTGGAAACCCATCTAGACCCTCTTTTTATAGGCTATGATGGCTGGGGTTTATGGTCCAGGGAATTAAATTCCATGACCGTTTTCTAGCTGTTGGAGAAAACTAGCCGTTATATGGCTGTTGGAAACTAGCCGTTATATGGCTGTTGTGAGAGAGCTGGCTAGCCATTTTATAGCTGTTGGGCTAGCCGTTTTATGACTGTTAGCAACAGTTTCTGTAATTAACTCCATAGCTGTTACACATTTGTGCAACAGCTATATTTCCAGCCTCTATATAATCAGAGGGACTCTCATTCAGTCCTCTAGATTTTCGTCCAACCATCTGCCTTAGCCACTAGTCGCACCTGTCTCGACACGATGCGCACGTGCGAAGTGCAAAGTGCGCCACTAGCGCCTCTACAGCCACACATGCCCACGCCCTCGCACCAAGACCGAGCCCGAGACCGAGACCGAGACCGAGACGAGCCCGAGACCGAGCCCGAGCCCGTGCCCGAGCCCGAGCCCGAGCCCGAGCGCGAGCGCGAGCGCGCGCGCGGGTGTTCCAGTGCTTCGCACTGGAACACGCAAGGTCAATAGTCCACGGACTACCAAGGTAAATATTATAATACTCCGCTGTTTTCATTTAAACCCGATTTCTTTCTCTTCTCTTTCCCATGTGGGACTATTCCCAAAATCTTAAAAAACGTGTTTTTCAAACAATTTTTTTTTAAATACTTTATTATAATATATTATTAAAATATATATTAAAATCAATATATTTATAACAATGCGTCCTATCCAAAGGTCGAAAATTGGGGTGATCGGTTGATATTAGCCACTCAATCTTCGCATTCCTTTTCGTGTTTGATCTTGGTCATTCCTCATGTTTACTCGAGTGTTTTTTTTTTTTTTTTTTTTAAAAAAATTTTGTCTCAACCATCCATTCTCTGGTCACTCCTTCAAGTGAAAAAATATTGAGATTGTAGTGGCTTTCGTGTACATCCTGATGGCCCACCAGATCAAAAATCTATGTTGCTCAATACACATGCCACGTTGGTTCTCTTTCTAGAGAGATCCTTATCTGAATGGCTTTGATCATCCGATTAGGAGTTGAAAAGAAAAGTGGAGCCTTCCTATCCAACGGTCCACCGTGATGAAAGGTGGATCATTGGGCCCCACAGAAATTTGCCCAATGATCCCTTATTGGGTGTTACCCACGAGGGGTCCACCTTGATGATATGTAATATATCCAAGCCGTTCATCCGTTTTTTTAGATGATTTTAGATTGTGTTTCCAAAAGTAAGCAGATCCAAATCTCACTTGGACCAGACCAATGGAAACAGTGGTGATTGAAGCCCACCATTAAAAACTTCCTCAGGCCCACCGTAAGCCAATTCGTAATGTTTATGTGCTTTCCAATCCGTTGATAAGGTCAACTAGACCTAGATGAAGGGACCATATAAGTATCAATTTGATCCAAAGCTTTTTTTTAGTCTATAAAAAGTTATTAATAGTCATTCACCGCTTCTTCTTTTTTCAGTTGTGTGGTCCAGCAGATATTTGAATCTGCCTCAATTTTGAGATAACGTTGAGATAAATTTAAAAAATAAATAAAAACACATGGACGGCATGGATACATAATTTATTATTTTTTTATCAAGATGGCCCATACGGTAAGGGTAACACTCACCAAATCATTTCCATTTTTACTGTAATATTTAATGTAATAGCTCTGTAGAATGACTAAAGTCTAAAAATGGCCAAATTTTTTCAAGGCTATACCTTTTTAGTCATGAGATGAGATTTTACTTACTTTTTTTTTTTAAAGCTGAAATTGCCCCATTGCCCACTTACTGCATTGTATGGCCCAGCTTGCAATGAAAGTTTAGGAAACCCCATTGAAAATAGACTATGTTACCCACTAAAATAACAGTTGGAGCTTATCCCTTGTCTAATTTGTTCCATTCACATTTATTGGACTACCGTGAATCCATATAATCTATATTTTTACATCATATAATTATATATATGTTCATACAAATCCACTTCATACTTTTACTTTCATTTTTACATGTTCATTCATATAACTCCATATTCACATATGCTTTTACAGTTTTATACTATACAATTCAAATTTTATAATCAATATACTACGCAATACACATTTATACAAATTCACCTCCACAACTAGAATCACATCTATTTCCATATTTTTATTCATATAGCTTAACATGTACATTCATATCCACATTCACATGCACTTTCACATTTTCATTTATTCAATTTAAAATTCACGTTCACACCTACATTTATATAATTCAACAACATTTATACCTACATGCAGGTTAATTCATTTAGCATTTACAAAAGATGCCTAAGTGAAATTTATAGTCACCAAGTGGTATGTATAATAGGCTAGTTGGGATCTATGGTGCTCAAGTGACATCAACACAATCCACCGTAGCAACTCTTAAAAAAACTTTAACATTATATACTCTTACTTCTACTCGCCATATCAGTTGCACTCCCTTAAAAGAAAACTCAAAGGTACTATCACTTCAAAATGTCTCTAAAATATCATCAGAATGAAAGTATTGTCACCGTAAATATCTTGATTCAGTGGTGGTGATAGTACCCCCTCTCCTTCTCTTGAATAAGTGGTGGCGGTGGTTGCCTCTCTTTATTGAATTGGTGGTGATGGTGGTCCCATCTCTTTAACAAAAATTAAAAACTTAAAAATGAGCTGGAATGTGAATTCAACCCCACATAATAGTATTGTGGGGCCTACCATGCATCTCTGTTAAAAACCATTAAGGCAATTAGCTCGGGGAAATAATTTTAAGGCATAACCCTAAGAATAAGGGAATAAGACATTTGTGATGGACCGTACCGGAGGAAATAACTGGAAGAAAAAGACCACCATTATCTCTATTGGCGGCCACGTATGGCTCGAATGAAGATGAAATTAACGCCGTTTGATATCCAAGGATGCTCGAAGTGAATAAATGGATCAAATTTTCTAAATAGTGGGCTCATTTTGTAGTTTTCTGGGATCTACAACATTCTATTCTTGAAAAGACATTTACTCGTTAAGGCCGTACCATGAAGCACATGATAGAGGGGTAATTTCGTATGAAAAAGGGCAAAATTTCATCCTGGGGCGAATAAAAAGTATAGCCCCATGAGAAATTAGCTATTTTCAGGCTTTTATCATTTCACAGGGCTGTAATTAAAATTTCTTTTTTTTTTTTTTTTTTTTTTCAATTCGTACATATTGCATGCTTCTATCCGATGCCTACAGTACTGTCCACGTGGAAATTAAATGGTAATCGGATATTTTTTTCTGGTTGTCCTCCATATAGAAAGTCCATATTAAAAGAATCAAGGGGATTGAATTGTTATGGACATTAGATATGTGACCTACAATAGGAACAGTTAAATAAGTGGTCCATATTGAATCATTAATACTTATAACTGTATGGCATGTTTATTCAATAAATTAGAATTTTTACTATCCATTTAAACGGTGTCCACCATATCAACGGTCTCGATTACTCATGTTTTCCATATGCATCTTGAAAATGGAAATACATGGAAGTTGTATGCAGCGCGGTGCGTACAAGCGTTCCACTACACTTTCTTCCGTGGAGACATCTTTACCAAACGCCTGTCGAGCCACGCTCATCCACGTGGGGTCCATTTCACATTTTATTACGAAAAGAATAATAGAATTTGTGGACCCCACTAGCTGCAAGACGCGGACACGTGTTGATGATCTACGTCATCCTTGGACTTTCATGTCTAGTGGAACGTGGGCAGTACTGTATTTAAAGTTTAAATCATCTGGGCCAATGATTCGACGGCTAGGATCACCCAAATTTTGCAACTTCTGGGTATTGGCCATCCACGAACATACCAATGGGTTTTGGCTGGGAAGAGTCATCTGATCGGACGATCAATATGGTTCCATGGGCTGTGAGCCATACATGTGTGTAGAACAGGCAATAAACGGATTGGGCCAATGGGTCAGCTGCCCCAACCAGCCTGCTTTTGAAATGGGTTTAGGCCACCAGATCTCATGGCCGGCAATCAGCTGTGCTAGGTTGGGCTGAAAGTCGGTTGGGTTCGGTTCGGTTCGGTTGGGTTGGGTTGGGTTGGGTTGGGTTGAGTCGGGTCGGGTTAATGATGCTCAACCATAGCCCAACCTGAGGTTCCTATACTTCAACCCCAACCCAACCTAACCTCGGGTTAGAAATTCTCAACCCAAGTCCAACCTAAGCGGCTCAGTGGGGTTAATCGGGTTGGTTGGGTGGATAAACGCTAATATTATCGTCATTACATTAGTCTATTATCTTTCAATACATGTTTTATTTTTTGTACCTATAATTTTATTAATTATATATGTAGTTATTTATGGTAATTTTTCCCAAGCAAACAAGCTGGAATATAGGACTACTCATTTAAAAGTAATGTTGTGTAGTACACAATCTATTTGAGAGAGAGAAATCTAGCACATCTTGTTAGCTTAAGTTATCGGGAATGACGTGGATCAATAAGACCCGACGGCACTGGAATTTCGTATTGCCTTCAACATAGACTATCCACAGTCAATTATCATTTATAACTTATACAACGATTAGGTTCAAGTTGGGTCGGGCAACCCAAGACCTCAACCCAAGCCCAACCCAACCTTTATCGGGTTGGTGTTTATATAGCCCAAGCTCGAGACCAAACCCAACACATCCTGTCCGAGCCCAACCCAATGTCGGGTTGGTCACAGGTCGGTCGGGTTGAACCCGCCTAACTTTCAGCCCTACTCCAAATGGGCTGAAAAGGCATTGGCCTGAGAGGGCTAGGCCAGGTGGGCCAGGGCTCATCATACAAGAAAAAGAGTGAAAATGATCAAGGGTCTAAAATACAGCAATCTAAGAAATTTTTAAGGTATTCTATCCTTCCGGAATGAGTTCTATCGTATTAATGGTTTTGATCATTGAAACTACACATGCATGTTAATGATTCCGATGATTCCCTATTAAAAACTTCACCATTCGAAGATCTTATCAATGGCGTCTAAAACAAAGATTAGATAAGATAAGATCTAATTAATCAAGAGCGTCTAAAACAATGATTAAAAAAGATAAGTCCATGCCAAAAGTAAAAGAGCAGTAGCCTTTTTTATAAATGCCTAAAAGTTTTTTTTTAAGAGGTTGTTCAGAGCTCTTTTCACCTACTCCCTTTTTTTAAGAGGTTGTTCAGAGGTTGTTTGGACGGGCGTGGATAAGAAGAATTGAAAGCATTTTATAGTTGTTCAATATATTTATAAAAAAAATATGATATCTCAAATTCACTTTAATATTTAAATTAATGTATGTATATAAAAAAAAATAATCATAATAAGCCTGTTGAAATATATACTTCAGTAAAAATTGGGGACATTTTAAGCCTTAGATATGCCGCAAACATAAAAAAAACACAAACAAGCAATTTACCAACATATTTTACATGTTGGTTTAATTGGATGTTTGGACGGTGTAGATAATTTTCTTTGTGTGATTTTAGTGAAATACCCTATGACTGGATTATTTGGAAGTATCTTCAATGAGCCATATGTATGGCAAATATATGCGTAACAATGACTTTATTTACTAGTCCCCGTCTCCTAAAGAGCCTAGAAATACATTTTACCTCAATTTACTCTCAAATATTTTATCTTCCTCAGCTTTTGATTTCATTTACTCACGTCCAATCATACTGGTTATCTTATCTACTCTCATTTACTCCCATTTAAATTACATTTAAAGATTAGAAGTTGTTGATACAATTTTTCGACTGATTCTTTACGATGTTCTCCCTTGAACATACACGGAAAAAGGTAAGAGACAAAGGAGACCCTGGTTCATCCAGGGGACTCTCCAATGCCTAAGTCAGGCTCGTGGTCGTGAAAAGAAAACTCTGGGGTATTTTCTTTAGGTATCGAGAACGTATCTTAAAATGTGAGTTCTTCGGAGCTTATAACTCGGTCTTAGGTCGTGCTTCGAAGCAGATGTCAAGTTGGGAACGATCGATACCGTTCTGTTTGATAAGTCAGGATTCACTATGTTTGATTGTCAGCTGAGTCAGAGAGATCACATTTCCCTCGTTTTGATGATGAATATTCTTAACTTCGTTAGGAATGTTTGTGTAGTTTGTGGCGATCTATGAACGGGTTGTGGCCGATCTGTAATCGTCCTTCAACTGATCTTCAATCAATCTATAGCTAATCTATAATCGAACTGTGGTCGATTTGTGATCGTCCTGTGACTGATATATAGACGACCTATGACCGATCTATAACTGAGCTATGGATAACTTCTAATCGACCTATGGCTGATCTATTGTCGATCCGTAATCGACATGTGGCTGATTTGTGGGTGATCTATAACCATCATTTAGCCGACTTAAGAGTTAGGTTGACTCTTCAGTCACTTATGTGGGCTTGTTAGCCTTTCAAGTATCTTTGCACTCGCATTTTCTGACTTAAACGGTCATTCTGCTTTTGGGCGTGGAGGCCATATCAAACTCGATTTTCACTAGGCTTGTGTTGGTTTAACATAATTGGTCCATTTCATAAGCCGACTTTTAAACTTACAAATTTTCTCCCAACAAAAGTAATATAAATCAAAGCTAATAGAAACCTTAAATACATAAAAATGATTAACCAAAATGCAATGAACTCATTTTTTCATTTTTAGGCGTCAACCAAATAAACTAGATTAAATGCTCTAAATGTTGAAGCATTTTAATTTCAAATGTTTATTTGTGAGGCACGTTATGGATAGCTCGCAGTTCGAAATGATCATTTCTATTGGAAAACAACGCTAAATTGCAGATGAATAGGGTATCTGAACCGTCTAATTTATTCTGGGTACCCATAAAAAGTGTGTTTCACGTAATGGACGGTCTGAATGGGTCAATCGGACTGTGGAAGTGTGCTGATGTAGGGAAAAACATGTTTTGGGCCTGTGGAGGTTTCAACGGTGAGCATTCAATCTATACCATTTCTTGTGGTGTGGCCCACATGAGTTCTGTATCTGGCTCAAGTTTTTATTTATTATATATATATTTTTTTGCATCTCAAAAATAGGTGGCCCAAGGAATGGACGGAGTGGATATTACACAGACATCACAGGGGGACCCACAGCGTCTTTTGCTACCCAGCTTCGGTTAAGGGCTGCCATTTGATTTGGCGAGGATTTTCCCGCTTCTTTGTTTATGGAATTTTATATCATATTTATTTTCAGATAAAATTTTTTGATACTCCGGTAGAGCGTGAGGGTTCATAATCAGGCAGACAAATTGCATAATTTGAACACCTGTGACTTAAAAAAAATACGTACAAATCTCAGATTCAAAGTTTATATGGGTTTTAAACCTATAATTAGATTAGTTTGATATCTAATTAGATCGATTGGTGGATATTTAATGGATGGTCAGTATAAAATAATCAACAGTCCATATTCAACAAAGAAAATATTAGAGATTAGAGAGGCTAATCAATCTAAAATTTTGAAAATGATCTACCTACAGTTTAAAAAAACATTTGGACGGTTTAATTTGATTTATTTATGCCATGGCGTACAATATGTAAGTGCCTGCGTATCATCCATTGCAGTCTGGCAGCGTATCAAATAACTTCTCGTTCTTTTAATCACGTTTCCGATATTATACTCTCTTTAGACGAGAATCATCTCCAACTAGTTGCTTTCGGGGACCATATTGATGTTTATGATAAATCTAAACCGTCCAACAGTGTATTTAGACAACTAATATGTGATTAACCAGAAATCAGGAAAATCTGACCATCAGTTTAGCCACAACATCATTTTGGATGTTTTTATGTGGTTGTGAACTGTCTTCAATGGTGTGGCTCATTTGATGATTTAATCACCATTATTTTTAGTCCATCACATTTTCATGATGTAGATACATTTTATGGACAGTTTAAATTTTATATCAACATTACGGCGGGTCCCATTCGTTGGAGATGATTCTCATCTAGAGGAACTGGTCTCTCTCTTCAGGAGTTCGTTTTTTCCTCCATTGCGAGTCAGATTACAGCGTTTGTTGCGAATCATTGAGGCCCATGTGATGATTGGTCGATCATCGGAACTGTCCATTCTGTGGAGTCTAATCTATAAATAAAATCATGAGAAAATTACACTTAAATAATTATTTATTTTACTACTATTCTAAAATGAATTTAGAACAATGAAAGGAAAAATTTCAATGGTTGAAAGTTAAATATAAAAATAAAATTTTTCATTCATTAAAGAAGATTTTTTTTTTTTTTTTTGAATTTATACCTTATCTAAAATATTAAGCAAAATATGGACGGTTCAAATAATCAGATCGTCTCAGAATGTGGGCCCTGGTGGATGGCGATACATGCAATAACCTGAATCGCGACAGACGCAAACCAATTTCTCTCTTCGCCATTAAAAACCGTTGGACTTTGCAGTGATAGAACGTCCGTGACTCTCTCAGTTCCAATTCCCGATCTCGATCTTTCAAATCTCTCCGATCCAGCCATTGCGATGTTCTCATCTCTTCAGATCCGACGGCCTCCGTCATCGCTGCCGAATCCTCAGCTCCGCAGCGTCTTTAGCCCCGTTTGGTGGAGAAGATCAGGGAAAGAATTCGCAATCGCAGCAGCTGGGGTCGTGATTCTTCTGTTCATCGTCCGTTCCACCTTCGATTCATTGCAGGAAGGGAGCGGTTCGACCAGACCGATGGGTTCGGATTCGGATCTCGTGGAGCTGACTCTGGTGAGAAATGCAAAGGCCAGAGGAGCTGGTGAGAGAATTTCTGATTTTCCTTTCTCTTATTTTTTAATTATTTTTAAATATATATTTTTTCGAATAAGCTCCTTGCAAAACCTTAAAACGCTCTTAAACCCCCTATTGAAAACAGAACTTACAACCGCCTCCCTATTTAAAAACAAAAATTACAAGCACCTCCCTGTGACTTCATTCAATGCATGGCATTCAGTGGATTCTGCAATTTAGTTGGTTTAATTTGAGTTAATATATGCCAAATGTAAAATTTTTAAATGGCTGCATATCAAGCATCTTCTTATTGTTAGTGTGTGTCATACTAAGATCTTGTGTCACATGTTTAGCCATTTTTTAGTGTGTTATTACTTGTATTATGGTCATGAAGTGTATGTCTATGTATGTGTACACCCTTAGGTGTAGTTTAGACATTTTACTCATGGGTTGTGGTCATATAGGGCAATTACATGGGACTATAGAGAGAAATGAATTTGGGTTTTTTTGTAAGAGAGTGTGAGAGAATACGGATGTAGAGAAATAAAAGGTTTTCTTTGGGGTGAGATTTCACGGTTGCAAGGCACGAGAGTTTGGAGTCGTTTGGATGCTTGTAAAATTCTTAAGTTGTAAAGGGATTACATGTGCTGTTTGGATACTTGCATTTGCTTGTAAATGTTATACACACTCGTGATGTGTGGGGCCCACTGTAATGTGTATGGTACATCCAATCTGTCCATCATGCCCCCCCCCCCCCCCCCCCCCCCACACACACACACACACACACAAAGAATAAAATAATAATAATAATGATTGATCATTAAAAACTTTCATATTGTATGTGGGGGCCACTGTGATGGGGGAGGTCAAGGACATCCAACCCGTCCAATGTGTGCATGCTTTTGATGTTCTCCTACGGCCTTGAAAAAAAATCAAGTCATTTTTATGTGATTTGCCAATTTTAGCAAGATTTACTGCCCCAAGCTCTGTGTGGTGTGAATACCTACTTCATACATTGTAAACACTTTACAAGTTAGCCAAACACATAATCTGTTTACTTGTAAACAGATTACCACTTAAAGCCAAATAGAATAGCATGTGAGTGTTCTTTCTCTATCCCAACATGATCTTTCCAACGGATCAGGCCAAGCACCTTCATGGAGTGAGACCCAATCCCAGGCTGCCATTTGGGCAGGATGGATCACCACAATTCCTTCTACAATAGATTCTACTAAAATTATCAATAAAAATGAGGTTATCATTTAATTATGATTAAAGCTTTTAATGCCATCTATCCAACATGACATGCACTATGGAACAATGCAACGGACATCCTAGATCTCACGTCTACCATGTTGGCACATGTGCGATGCTTATTTTTAGTGCTTGAAGATGGCCCATCTACAAATAGGCTTTCCCATAGTTATCCTCAGAAATGGTAAGCAATGGCATGTCACACACAAATAATGCAATTGTCAAGCCATTCATGGGGTGGGGCCCATGTACTGCCATGGCCCAAAATCAGGCAGGTACACTAATAAGGTCGCTACATATGTATGAGAAAAATGCTGGTTAAAAGCAAAAGACCAGCAATCCATATTCAACAGACTTGTAGTCCACCTGGAGAGTGGACTGACTTGATTTGGGAAGGGCAGTGGCTATCACTATCTGAATGGTGTTGATTGCACATCTATTTAAGATGCTGGTGTATTTCAATTGATAGGACTGACCATGAATATGCTCAGGCCTGGATTTGGCGCACGTATTTCAATCTCTCAGGAGTATCAATCTGTGAAACCTGCTACGAACATGCCCTAGCCCATTCATTAATGGATAACAAAGCTGGACCATTCATTAATGGATAACAAATATACATAGATCACTGGTCTTTTCTTCTAACTTCATTTTTCTCATACACATAAACCCACTTGATTGGTGGACCATCTCGATTTTGGGTTGGGAATGTTCATGATAGGCCCCACCTGATGAATATCCAAGATCTTGCACATCTCTCATTGGCATGTGTACAATGAATCCACAACCATTTGCTTTGCATACTTGGAATGAAATAGGAGTATGACATATTAAATGAAACTTAGGAAGCCGAAGGCACTTGTTTGTTTGAAATAAGGAGTGTAGGTAAGACCGTCTTCTTTTCTGTGTGATTGGTACTCAGCGTGGAATTGAGGATTTATAGATGCATTAGAGAGTCAACACTGTTTTGATACACCCATTTCCCATAAGTAGGGTGATTCTAGACCATTGAAGTCCTTTGTTCATCCACATCGTGAACATTGATTCAGGTGCTACATATCATACGACTATTAAGAAGGAAATTTTTTTATCTCATATTCTGCTGCTTCTAGTTGCTGAGGGATACTTTTCCAGGGTTACTGGAAAAGTGTGTATCAACTATCTCCTTCATTGTTGTTGCCATCTATTATTCTTGTTCCTTCCTTTCCATCTAACTTGTTATCACTTAGTATCCTTGTGAACAATTGAACTGTAGTATCACTCTCTCTCTCTCTCTCTCTCTCTCTCTCTCTCTCTCTCTCTCTCTCTCTTTCGGCCTCGTTGTGTTATTATGGACCTAACGACAAAGAGGACCAGTGGTGGTTGTGAAGATCATGGCCTCATGGGTGTACTTGTTTGACACTAAGAACACCTCCATTGCTTTGGTTTTTGAGTTGGTTATATATAATAAAATGCGCGTTGATTTGTGACATACACTCTTGAGTCATTTGTCTTTTAGGCCTTATGATTTGTATAAGATTCCAAATCCATCTGAACTTGCATATGTATGAGTTGAAATTCCATATATATCAACCATGTGGACATGGGCTGTAAACGCATCTATGGGGTGATAATTGCTATACGTTCATTTAGAAGTCAAAGAGCTTCCATATACAACTCACCTACTGTTTAGGAAACTAATTAGTACTGAATGTGTCTTTATACCATGCACGTGGCTCACATTTTGGAAGCTGTATAACTATAAAAGTTGTATGACTATAAAAGTTGTACGACACTCTTTGACCAATAAATAAGGGATGCACTTGATATTTAGAGCCATAATTTGTTTTCCATTATGTCTTGTGGACCCCATAATCCACTTAGGTCCTACTAGGACTAAATATGTCAGCACAGCCTGATGAATGGCCATGGATGCATCATTTCTTCAAAGGGAGTGATGAAGAAAGTAAAATGCAATGAGCTTTCACATCTATGGACATTATCTTCATTTGTGTTTGTTTTCATTGTGATTGTATCCAGAGGTTGAAAAAGTTGGTTCTTGAAATTGTTTATATGATCTACTATTGCTATGGCACCATGTGATGATTGCCTCAACCAATAGAGAATACATGTGCATTTTAATCCCATGTAGATGTTCAAAACAACACACCTATTCTCTAATCTTTAGAAACTTGCCTGTATGAAATAATAAGTTTTCTCCTTTTTTTTTTTTTTGGTGTCGTATAGTTTGTTTAGATGGAAGCTCCCCTGCGTATCATCTTCGGAAGGGTTTTGGATTTGGCTCAGATAGTTGGCTTGTCCACATAGAGGTGACTTTGTTTACATTTGAAGTACCTTAGGGCTTGTTTGGTTTTCCAATTACAATGGTAAATGGTTGGGAATGGATAACGATTACTTACTCATGTAATTGTATGGTGATATCACCTACATTTGACTAAAATGACGAGTTTGCTACCATTGTTTCTTTCACCCATAAATCATTGTAAAAATGGTAATTTCTAATGAAAAAATGTAATGACTTCAATTTCCTTTACCTGTTTCCTTTACAAGTGTATTTGACTCTCGGTTTATGAGTCGTAATCCTTGTTTAAACAGACACCTTGAAATGATAATGATGGTTCATTTACTTTGCATTACACATGAAATTGAAAAACCAATCACCCCCTTAACATCTTGTTCCTTGCAAATGGAGTTGCACTGTAGTCTCTCTCATGACTTTTCCTCATTGCACCTTTTGAAGATTGCTAGTCATCCACACAAAGCATATTATTGGTGGCATGTATTATTTACCCTTTCATTTGCTTCAAAATGGCAAGAAGTTGCACTTTTCACTTTCATGAGAAGACTTACTTGTTTGGATAGAGAGAATCCAAAATTTGGACATGGAAAACACCATGGAATTCTTTGAAAATGGAAAGCTAGGGCATCCAATAGTAATTCCATTGTTTGGTTTGGATCCCTGTTTTCCAAGGAAATGTTTAAAGGTCCAATAGTCAAACAACGAGAACTCTCTCGTAATCGTGGAAATTGACATTTAACATTTCTTTTGGATCCATGCTTTTTTGAGGAAAACATGGGAGATTGGTTTTCCATGCTTTTTCCCCCTCAAACAGGGGAAAAGCAGATTTCCATGGAAATCATTTACTTTCCAAGATTTCCAAGGTCCATGTGTACTTTTTTCTCAAATAGGGGAAGAGTAGATTTCCAGGGAAATTGATTTCTTTTCTAAGGTTTTCCACATTTCCAAACAGTTTGATGTCATCTATTTGCAGGACTTCTTGGTCATGATTCAAACTTCCTGCCAATAATGATGCTTATCATACAAAGCACAATAGACAACCACATAGACAAATGCACACAAATCAACTCATTTTGGTTACTATTGCACTGATTTCTTACGACACTATATGCTTTTAGGCCCCCATTAAAAGGAAACTTATTATGTATGCATCTTTTTTTCTTCGTATTTTTTTATATAAAAAATTCCTAAATATGTAAATATGTGTATTTTACATGTCCTAAAGTTTCATCGAAACATCCCACAAATTTCTCCATGTTTCCACAATATTTTCCTCAGTCAACAATACATTTTCGGGTATTAGTGATAATATTGGCGATATCAATTCATGTTACCATATCCCCAACCAGTGATACTTGTAACAATGCCAACACCATGGACACTGCTTTGATCTGTGTGCGTGTGTTCTCAGCTGGAGTTTTGAGTCTTTCTAGTGGTTGTGACGAGCGTTCGAAATATCAATACTGCATTATGTATAGCACCTTGGGGATACAGATACATATCGGTTATCGTACGGGATATATCGTTTGTATTGGGTAATTTATCACACTTTTTGGGAAACATGGGGAAACATTGAGAAAACGGTTGAATTTTTCAATGAAACGTAAGGGATTGTTAAAAAAAGAAGCCTTAATACACTTTTAAATCATAACATCTCAAAAAAGAAGTGCACACAATAGGTTTCCTTTGTATAGGGTCGTAAGCCATGAATTGTTTGATTGAACTAATGCAACTATATTCAAATTAAATGCATAACATTTAAAGTGTATGTGCCCTTAAAAAAACATTTAGAGCGTATGTGATGATTATTTCATCAAACACTTCTAGATACTTTGAAATTAGTCTCAATTGGCAGCTGGTTGAACGAAAGTTTTGAAAAAAAATATATTTTAATTAAAAAGGATTTATTTTCTGAAAATTGATAAGGACTTAACAAATTTGTAGATTAGCTCTCATACATGCTTGATTTCATGTTTAGAGTGTAACATTGTAAGCAATTTGGAAGAAATTGGGGAAATTTCGAATTTTTCCTAGATTTTCACAAATCGGACTACCTACACTTAAATTTTGAAATTAGAGTGTACGTGATAATCATTTCATCAAATAGTACTAAATACTTCGAAATTAGTCTCAATTGACAATTGGTTGAATGAAAAATTTGAAAAAAAAATAGAGAACTTGAAGAACCGATGGATATCAAAATCAAATCTCCAACCCCACTATTTTTCATGCAAAACATGAAGAACCAATGGATTTGTAACTATTTGACATTGATTTAACATAATTTTAGCAAAGGGGGGGGTATCAGCATCAATGTTTGAAATATCGATATCACGTTACGTATCGCCTCCTTGGTATACAAATACGTATCGGTTATTGTATGGGATATATCGTTTGTGTCGAGTAATTTATTGCACCTTTTGGAAAACATTGGGAAAATTGTTGATTTTTTAAATGAAGTTTTAGGGATTGTTAAAAAAGACTTTAATACATATATTTAAATCATAACATCTAAAAAAAGAAGTGTACATAGTAGGTTTCTTGAAAGGGTCCTAAGCTATATGCTATATGACTGAACTAATGCAATTATATTCAAATTGAATGCATAACATTTAGAGCGTGATGATCATTTCGTCAAACACTCCTAAATAATTTGAAATTAGTCTTAATTGACTGCTGGTTGAAGGGAAATTTTGAAAAAAGTTAATATTTTAATAAATTTATTATTATTAATTTTTAATTAAAAATGATTTTTATTGTTTGAAAATTAAAAAGGACTTAACAAATTAGTAGATCAACCCTCATACATGCTTGCTTTCATGTTTGGAGTGCAAATTTGGGATAAATTGAGAAAATTTTGAATTTTCTCCAATTTTTCCCAAATCAGACTACCTACACTCAAATTTCGAAATTAGAATGTATGTGATGACCTAAATATTTCGAATTAGTCTCAATTGATAGTTGGTTGAAGGGAAATTTTGAAAAAAAGCATGGAGAACATGAAGAGCCAATGGATATCGAAATTGGAGCTCCAACTCTATGATTTTTCATGCAAAACATGAAGCGTGTTGCACATGTGGGATACAAGATATATCATGGGATGTATTGGCCGATATCGTCGATATTGAAAACATTGGTTGTGACTGATAGCCTATTATGTGTTATTTTGTTTTTGTGATTCTCTTAGACACATCATTTATCCCTAACAGTGTTCGAGATATCGGTAATGCTACAAGTTTTGTAGCCGCGGATACGGAAAAAATATCGTTATCATTGATAGCCAGAAATACAGGGAAACATGGGGAAAACGGTGGAATTTTCTGTGAAACTTTAGGAGATGTTAAAATACACATATTTGCATATTTAGGAATAAAAAAATTATAAAAAGAATGCATACACAATAAGTTTCCATTTAATGGTCTCCTAAAAGCATGTGTTGTCGTAAAAAAATGGTCTAATAGTAACCAAAATGAGTTTATATATACAAATGCAGGTACCATACAATAATTAGGACATGTAAAAGTAAATGAACTCAAACATGCATCCATCCATGATCTATCAATGATTTATATAATACAAATGCAGGTACCATCCATCCATCCATGTATGCACACACACACACACACATACAAACATGCATTTCATCATACAACCATGCACCTATAAAAAAATTTGAAATGGATTTTTTTAGTAAATAGATTTTTGGCAATATCGATACGTTGGTGATATTATTGAAATATTGTCGATAAACTGGCGACACAAATGACACTTGCAATTTACATAGTTGAAAATATTAGTGATACAAAGCGACACTTGGAATTTACACAATAGAAAATGTTGGCGATGCATTGGCGATACTAAGTGATATATCTTCGATACTTGGAATTTTTTAATACTACCAATGTTATCGGTATCGCTACCAGTATTATCAATATTGTCGAGCTGGAGATACAGGTAATATCAGGGATATTGTCAATATATTGAAGATACTCCAAACATTGATCCCCAGGCACTGAAGATGACTAGGGAAGTCAATACGCCTTTCCAAGTGATTGTTGCTAATTGAAAATGACACCTTTGTAGTTTACACACACATATATGCTTGTTGTCTCCTTTTTCTTCAAGACTCATGAAAATGTTAAACGAGCTTTCATAGTATGTTTTGACTTCCTTTACTCCTGTAAAACTTAGGGTGGAAGTTGGTGCAATACGGTAGCATCGTGCGCTTTGCGTAAAATGACTCCATTAGGATCATCAGATTGGATGGATCAAGTTCCCTTCACTGGCATGTTTAGTAGTGACCAATCACAAAATCCTGGTATGTATATATTTCTGAGTTAATACAGATCACTTTGGTTTAGTGTTGGTTGGTCATTTAGCTTGTTCATGTTCTTAACCTTGCTAAACCTTGCTAAGGAGCCTCCATAAACCTACTTTGATTCTTGTTTATCTATGCTTGAATCTGTGTTTTCTATATTAGCTAGTGAAATCTTTGAATCTGAGCCTTAGAAAAACTTTCGTTGTCTTATTTTTCTTGTCAATAACAATGATTTTGTTAATACATCAATTTGGTATGCTTACATCAAGACTATTTCCTTGCACGGTCTTCTGCATGGAAAATTTGAAGTCTATGTGACTTGGGCATGAGCAATTGTTTTGATGCGTACATCAGACCATGAAAAGTATTTCAACGCAGAAGGCGTGCATTTTCCGTCTCAATGTGGTTAGATGACGCGTACGGGTCGGGTCTTTAGAGGTTGAAGACCTTACACATGTGTTCGTGATGTGTGTAAGTTGCTTAGAGGAGATATTTGGACCATTGGATTGCGAGGATGGTGTGATCGGATCGCTGGATCATTACGACCCACCTTTATTGCGCTATCATCGGGACCCATTGGGCATCTTGGATTTGAGTTTATCTCATGTACATTTTATTTATTTGAGTTTTGAGACATTGTGCGTACACTTTTTTGTGTGAATTTTTTTTTTTTTTGAAACATTTTTTAGTAGGGGTATTTTGGTCGGTTAATGTAATTCTGAATTTATAAGGGTGTTTTGTTCTAAATCTAAAATGTAATGTTATGTTATGTTTATGAAAGAGAGCTTTTGCTTGTTGAAGGCCTGATGATTCCGTCTTCGACTTCGAGTGATTGGAAGAGGGCTTGAGGCCCAGGGAACTGATTTCCCATCTCTTTCTCTCATTCTTTATTTTCTCAAGGTATTTTCTTCTTTCAGCCCATTTTCTTCATTTTCTTATAAATTCTCTATATCTAGAAGTCGATCCCTGTTCTTTTTAATCCAAATCATTAGATCTTGGAAGATCTTTTCAATCCAAATCATTAGATCTTGGAAGATCTTGATCCCCACATATACATATTTTGATATTTTTCAAATCCCATCACTCAAGGCCCTAGATTTGAACTATAATCAAAGAACCATCCATTTTTCTGAAATTTTCAGATTTCCTAATCCAGGAAATTCATATTTCCTGGATTAGAAAATCCACTTGGATCGTCGGACGAACCCATTGCGAGATGAAAGTCTTATATTTCACCGAATCCGTTTAAATTCAGATTTTAAGGTTCAATATAAAGTGTTCGTGATGGATGGCCGTGATCATTGCTGAATTGTCCTTAGTTCCTTCTTGTTTCATGATTTATAATGCTGAATTTTTATTGTTAATGCTTGCATAAATCTGCCTCTTTTAAACTCTGCATTCATTTAGGGTTGGATTAGGCCGTCCTACACCATGTTTGATATCAAATGCAAACATGAGGTTGTGGACACGGGGGTTGGGGACCCTAAAAGAGTTATGTACTTGTGTATTTGTACAGATATATGATGATACTGAAGAATGCATTATCATATAATTTTATCTAATGGATGCATACTATGTAGAAAATGTGTTGAGACATCTAAAAATACATGAAAAACTATATAGAAAGCATTTTAATGCTGCTAAAACACGAGAAAAATTAATTAGAACTTTTCCTATTGAAAGGGTCGATTCGTTTCTGATATAGTTTTCTGGCATGGGCGTTGGATGTAGCAATTTTTGCAGTCAATGGGGTGTCCTTGTTACATAGGTTGAAACCCATGATCGATTAAAGAACAACCAATAATCCAAATTGAAGTTCTTATGTGGAAGGAATCTTTCTATTGGATTATGGTAGTCAAACAGTATTTGGCTGTGGAAAGAAAAGCAGATAGTTTGGAGTGTGTTTGGAATGTACTTCGAAGCACGCTTTTGGATGTGGTTCACATCAACTTCACATGAACTTTCAATGTTTGGAGCAGTTGCATGCTTGCATTTAAAGCCTTTTTCCATCTTGAAGAAACCAATGTATTGGCAGGTGATTCTTCCATAATGGAATCTGATAAGTGAGATTTCGAGTAAGTGTTTACAGAATCTTCTTTCATCCTTTAAGTTGGAACTTTAATTACATCCTCTGACTATCTACTGGGAGCTTCGATCAGACATTATATCTCCTTACAAGGTGCAGTGATTTACACATTGGCTAGAATCTCCAACTGAGGCTCTTCTAGAAGTCACTAAAAACTACATTTATGTAATTTTATGTGATGAGTGCCACAATGATGGTACCTTTTTATTGTAACTGCTAGGTAGTTTCATGTAATTTGCGAGATAGCTTCGTTGTAACTCTTCTTAATAGATGAGTGTACAAAATGCGGTTCAATGACTATAGAATAATGTTGGAAATAATTGTGCATTGGCCAAAATATCATTTATATGGATTGGAACTTTAAAAAACTTAAGTTAGCAGCTAACTAATGAAAACCTTGATGTGCATGACTTACTTAAATAGTGCACCCTACAAGCCTAATAAGTTGGAGTCACTTCTCTTGATAGATGAAGATACAAAAAGCAGCCGAAAGACTGTAGGATAACATTGGAAATAATCGAGCATTGGCCAAAATATCTTTTATATGGATTGTACTTAAAAAACTTATGTTGGCAGCCAATTAGTGAAAGCCGTGATGTGCATTCTTCATCCTAATGAGTAGGAGTTGCTTGAATACTGCACTCTACAAGCTTAATGAGTTGCAGTTACTTGAATAGCTTTTAACAGGCAACCTTGCAAGACCTTGATGTATCCTACTTTCTTTTCCCTCATTATTGACTGCAGTTGCTTTTCACTCTATTAGAAAACAAACAAACAAAATGAAATGATTTTTTTTTTTTTCCTTTTCTGGTCAACAACAAAATGAGATGATCGATTGATGGTTGTTCAATTCTGTTCATATGCTTATCAAATTTCATTCCACTATATTTTCCTATTGTATAACAATTGGTGGTTGGCCTGGTTTTGTTAAGCCTTGTGCAGGTCTGTTCAGTGTCTAAGTTTGATTTTGTTCCTACTGCCTACCACATTTACATTCGTCCTTGACTGTTAAGGATCTCTTGTATTTATTTGGGCCTCTTTCAGATTTCTTTAACTGGAACAAAGTCAAGATACGTTATTGTGATGGTGCATCTTTATCTGGGAATGTGGAAAGTGAAGTTCAGGTAGTTCTGATGGGAGTTTCTGCATTTCTTGCTTGACTATCAGTTATTACTAAAAGGGAATTGTTTCTAGGGGAATGCTAATCTCACACATCTCTATTGTAGACACCCCATCTTGTTCCAGTCAGTCCTTGTGGATGCTCTTGTACTTGCTTTGAATTATGCAGGAATTGAGCTTTAGGACCGATGCCCCCAACATGAAATGATCTCCAATAAATCACCTTAGAAACTCAAAACTCACCTGAAGATGCCCAAGAGGTATGGTTCCCATCCTGAGGAAGGTCTGTAGTCCACACCCCTTACTTTTCTTAAGAAAGCTCTCTAGGACACAGAAAAGGAGTTTCTGCATCCTAGAAAGCAGATTAACATTTTACCTCTGTATTTCTGCATCCCAGAGAACACCCTGTTTTGAATTTCATTTTTGGGCCCTACAATACTTGCTCCAATTTTCCCCATCAAATTTCATAAAACCCTTGTTCCCTTGTACATTAAAAAAATAAAATAAAAAATAAAAAATGTAAAGGTATCACACAATGTATCACATCCCTGGGATATGGAAAATGTCATAGGGATGTCAGGAAATATCACATGTATCATGTAATGTATCACAGTCTAAGGGAAACATTGGGGAAACCTTGGGAAAATGTGCAAGTTTTCAGTGAAACTCAGGGGATGTTTAAAAACACATGATTACACACCTAGTACCTTAAACATTACAAAAAAGAAAAAAGATAAAGATAAAAAAAAAAAGGCTATGCACTATTGTTTTCCACTTTTTGGAGGACAAAACAATGTGTTGTTGAACAGAACTATGCTCCGAGATTCCTCTCCAAGACTCCAACAACGATATTTCCACCAAATTCGTGTTTTGATGCCAAAAAACTATAGTGGAGTTGTCAAAATATAACCACAAAGAATCCAAAAAAAAAGGCAAAAAAAGTTTTTATTATTTATTATTTTTTCTTCTGATTTTTGCTGGTTTCAGTCGAAATATCACAAATGTTGACTATATATTGTCAAAATACTGGAGATATTGCAATCACAATATATCCGGTTATGATTAATATATGGGAATTTCACAAATACTTTGAGATTTCATATCACCCATGTTCGATACTGCTAGTATCAGCTGGTATTATGGCCTATACCATTGATACTGGCTTATTGAGTTAGCACTCCAATAAGCCAAAAATCAGCCCATTTTGACATTTGAGCACCGATATATGATTGAATAACCGGAAGCTGCATTGAAACAGTTTGGACTGATATCAACCTGGACTGGCAACCTCAATATCTTCCCAACCATTATGAATTTTCACACAAACCAGACCCATTAGTTACCTTCCCAACAAACCCAAGATCACTCAAAATTGATGCTTGAGCTCCGAGACCCAGTTTAAAAACTGAGGGTGCCTGGGCTGAAAATCAGGCACTTTTTCATGCAGGGGACAATTAAAAATGACATTTATGTCGTTACACCCTGAAAACCCGAATTCCATTTTCTTCCACCCTTTGACCCAATTTTGACAAAATTGTGCTTAGAACACTCAACAAGACCCTCATCTTGTTTTCTTTTATGAACTAGCCAAACTAATCCCTTGGTGAAATGATAATCCTGCCCTTCAAAAACCATAGGTTGTTGAGAATTTAGCCAAATCCCATTTGTTCCCACCCAAACCTCTTTAGAAAACCTTGTGGAAGCTTCTTCTTACCCATTGGATTGCTTGGCTTGTTGCAAAGCCAAATTACTCTGATTCAAGAGTAGGATAGGTGGGTGTGGACGGTGGAGAATCAGGCAGATTTTCTTTTTATTCCTTCTATTCTGTGCTTCAGTCCAACCCGATTAGCAGCTCCCTGGTGCCTATGGAGCATATTTGGTCATATAGTAGCCAGTGGCCTGCCCTGGGTTTTGGCTTCCTATTGGTTAGTGGGTAGGGGAAGGATCCTCACCGTAGATAACCTTTAGAAAAGAAATATGATTATTCCAAATGGTTGCATCATGTGTCTTCAAGATGTAGAAATCAATTGATCATTTGTTTATGCATTGCAAATTCACTAGAGCACTGTGGGCAAGAGTTCTTGATCTTTTCTAATGCTATTTGGCAGGGTATTATGTAACGGTACCGTTACCTTTACAATACGTGTCATAATGCTGTTATGGTCCCTTTAACAATCATTATGGTCTCTTTTTTATTGAAAAAAAAACTTGAAAAACCTATATATGCCTTGTAACGTTGAAAAAAAAATCCTAAATACATGTATCTGCCTCGTAACAAGACCATTGCGTGGTTGTTATGGGCTTTACAGGGAGCGTAACAGGCCGTTAACGGTGGTTAAGGGTTATGTTTTCCATAACGGCTATTACGACCATTATGACCTTGTAATGTGTAACGGTTGCCATTGTTACCTTTACGTAACGGCCTTTACGGCACACCACTTTATTAGGTGATGTCGGCGTTGATTTAGTCTCTATTCTTGTCTTAGCAGAAGGTTGGAGCTGGAAGTAAAAGGAAAATGTTGTGGTGTCTCTCCCTTTTAGCAGATTTGTGGTCTATTTGGAAGGAATGAAATGAAAAATGTTTTTGAAATAGCTAGTGGCCCCCAGATAAGGTCTTTAGGAAGGCTAAAATGGATGCTATTGAGTGCGCTTCATCCTCGAGCAGTTTGAGGAAGCTTCATCTGTATCTTTTGATTCTTTTATTCTTCTTGTGTGTAACTTCAAGGCTTGGATGTTTGTCTTTGCCATGCTTTTTCAATAAAATTGTGTTGCCTTAAAAGAAAACTTCCTCTTATCTTAATTACCCTCGGCCTACCATAATTTACCATTCCACCACCCAATCAACCCCTATGTCAATATTCGTAGTATCAGTATCGCGTTACATATCTCACCCTTGGGATACAGATACATATTGGTTATCGCATGGGATATATCATTTGTATTTAGTAATTATCGCACTTTTTGGGAAACATTGGGAAATTGGTTGAATTTTTCAATGCAACTTTAAGGATTGTTAAAAAATACCTCAATACACACTTTTAAATCATAACATTTTTTTAAAAAAGTTCACATAATAGGTTTCCTTTGTATAGGGTCCTAAGCTATGCGTTGTCTAACTAATGTAACTATATTCAAATTGAATTCATGACATTTATTAAATCAGTAGATCAGTCCTCATACATGTTTGGTTTCATGTTTGAAGTGCAAAATTGCAAGCAATTTGGGAGAAATTGGGGAAATTTTGAATTTCTCCAATTTCCCCAAATCAGGCCACCTACACTCGAAATTTGAAATTAGAGTGTATGTGATGATCATTTCATCAAACACTTCTAAGTACTTTGAAATTAGTCTCAATTAACTGCTAGTTGAAGGGAAATTTTGGAAAAAATAATTTCATAAAGCAATTTGGGAGAAATTGGGAAAATTTTTAAAATTTCCCCAAATTGGGCCACCTACACTTAAATTTGGAAATGAGAGTGCATATGATGATGAATTCATTAAAGACTCCTAAATAGTTTGAAATTGCACTCAATTGGTGGTCGCTAAAAGGGAAATTTTGAATTTTTTAAAAAAATATTCTAATAGTTTTTAATTAAAAATTATTTATTTTTTCCAAAATTTGACAGAAAAATTAACTAATTAGTAGATTAGGCCTCACATATGCTTGATTTCAAGTTTGGAGTGCAACATTGCAAGCAATTTGGGAAAAATTGGGAAAATTTTGAATTTTCCCAAATGGGGCCACCTACACTCAAATATCGAAATCGAATGTTAAAATCCTTTATTTTCCATGCAAAACATGAAGAATCATGGATTTCTTATGATTTCACACTAATTTTATATGTGATTTAAACAAACAAAAAAAAAAGGATCAAAATGCAAAATAACTTACCAAATGTGAAACGACCCCAAATTCAAGAAAATCTTTATTCTAATTTTAATCGTGGATTTTTCTCTCAAATCCAAGCAAAGGATGGACCGAAATCCATGCACTAGTAGCTTAGAGAGAAAAATCTGAAAAAAGAATGGGAAAAATCAGTTTTGGGGGTTTTCTGGGAGGGTAGCGTGCATTTCTTGGAAAGTACGATGATATCTGTCAATATCGATAGATATCGTCGATACTTAGTAAAACTCTTTAGAAACAAGTGATGATATGTCGCAATATCACCGATACATTGTGATCAAGGTATTCCATAATGGTAACGGTGGTCGTAATGGCCACCATTGTTACCTTTACAATACATGGTGTAATAGCCGTTACAGTCTCTCTCTCTCTCTCTCTCTCTCTCTCTCTCTCTCTCTCTCTTTTAATTGAAAAAATATGAAAAACCTGTATTGGCCTTGTAACGGTTCTTTACAGGGCCATTACGACCTTTACGAGAGGGCATAATGGGCCGTTACGGGGGCTGTAACGGCCTTTATAGATCATTTTTTTCATAATGACCATTACGGTCTTTATGACCCCGTAACGTGTAACAGTTGCCCTTGTAACGTGTAACGGTTGCCACCATTACCTTTACGTAACGGCATTTACAGCACACCATGATTGCAATACATAGCGATAAAAATGCGATATTATTGTTGATACCCAGGAATTTGGCATTTCCAGTGTTACTCCCTATGGTTTTCATATCGCTGACATGTGATATTGATAATATCGGCTGATACATCGGTCGATATTATCGATATTGCAAACACCGCCCTATGTCAGGACACTCACCATCCATCTATACTTCCCTAAATCCATTAGGACGCCTTTAAGTTCTCAACAATTACCATACAACCACTGAAGGGTCTCATTCTTGAATTCTCTAAAGCCTCAGCTATAACCTACAAGAGCCTAACTTCTAGGATCCTAGTTCCCTTTAGCTAACACTTACTGCATAATTCTGAAAATATTTAGAAAAAAGCTAGAAACATGGCACTAATGCTTGAGAACTCATGACTTTTTCAATCATAAGAGGCCGAGTATGCCCTTACCTTTAGGTTGTGCCAAACTGCCAATGGGTGTCAGTAACCTTTGTGAAAGAAGAGATTCTATTGATCTCTTGTTTCTCTCCAAATTCTAGCCCAATTCAAGAAGATCTATCATCAAAGGCAAGACCATCCAATGGAGATAAAGAATATTTGAAGACGGAGCTTTTGGTGTATAATTCACCACACTTCACCATTGAATGCCATCCCATTCCACCCTTGCATTTCAAAATTGGCTAGTGGTGACTCCATTTCCCTCACCTACAACCTTCGGTTGAGATGTCCAGTCTGTACACATGTACACATGAACTTCATGAGATTGATTGTTCATCATGTGGGCACACTATTGATATGACCTAGTCCAAAAATTAGGTCAGCTGGATGGTTCCGAACTGCTGGTTGAAGAAAAAGTAGAAGGTTAAAGAAAAACTAGCTCAATGCTTGACATTTATGCTCAATTTCAGTGGTTTGGAATATTCAACTGGCCTAATTCATGGAGGAGGTCACATTCATGGTGGGAAGAGCGGCTTGAATATTGTACAGGCGTGCCTTGTTCACACATGTGATGTAAAGCTGATTTGTACGGATGCGTGTGTAAGATTAGCATTCTTGTTTGTAATACATCATATCTAGGGAATTGATAAAAAATAAGTTATAAAGAGGGATACTAATGGTTTGATTTATATTTCTATGTTTTCTCTTGGTATAGAATGGCACAAAAATCTTCTTCAGAGGTCAGCGTATTTGGGAGGCAATTATGGATGAACTATTATCAATAGGATTGGCTAATGCTAGACAGGTCTCTCTTGTAACCACAAAATTGTTTTCTTAAATTCCAGTAAATATTCAATTGCATGCATTTTGCGGATAGAAAGTGTTGTGACATTGGAACAATTCATCTGCTGACTGTTTCTTAGTATGCTTTTTGCTTCACAAGATATATATATATTTTTTCTTACAGATTGATCTGAATCTTTTTTGCATGATTATAGCAAGTAGCAGCTAGCTCTGTTTCTTTTCCCTTTCTAAGAGGGAGCTATAACGTTATTAGAGGATAAAGGGAATATGAAAGAAAGCACACCCACAACCTCTCAAGGGGATGGATAATGAGAGGTAAGCACAAACACAACCTCTCAGGGGGATGGATAATGAGAGGTCATTGTCCAGGTGCAACAAAGATTCTGCTCTCCAATTGCCTTCAAAACACTCAAGGGGCAACTATCAATGGCTTGAGGACCAAGCTGCCACTTTCATCTTGGTCTTGAGAAAGACCTCATATTTTTGCTCTTTTCTTTTTGAAGAGGCAAACAAATTTTTGGAAAGCAGGAAAAGAGTACAAGTAAGATGGACAAAAATGAGTTATCCTATCAACACTCCAAATGATGGGTCTAAGAACAAGAGTCCCCAAAGAGGAAGCCCACAAAGCAATTGGAACACGCACACACACACACATGCAAAGCAATCAGAATACACACACACACACACCTATGACCTTCTGGCTTAAGGCTATTAAACCATACAACCCATTAGGTGTCAAAAACCTTCCTGTCCGTGACATTGAAAGGGTCAATCCTTTTCATCTTGCCATCGGATAGTGAGCTGAGGGAATCCTGAGTGAAGGATCAGGAAAAATAGGTGGCCCTATAAGTGATCTCTACAAATGGAGAGAAGATGTGGCTCCTCTGGTAGGCCATCTGGGTCAAAGTTTGGGGAGTTCCCCTGCATGTGTATGATGTGGACAAGTTCTTGGATCCATGGAGTAAAAAATCATTAACCTATCCACTTAATGTTGGAGGGAAAGCTTAAGCTACTAAATTTAGGAAGGCGAGGGGTCAACTTTGGAAGTTCATAGTGGTTTTGATCCTTGTCATTATTATCATTTGTCCATGGAAACTTAATTTGGGTAATTCTAGTTCTGATTATGAGCCTGAGTTTACATACTTTGAAACTCAATATATCATGTTTCTTCCCATCGTAGGATTTTCTTGTTGTCCAGATGAGCATAATGAGTCCCAGGGTTTTAATTCATTCCATTGTTTTTTCAGGCTTTTCTTTCTGGATGCTCTGCTGGAGGTTTGGCGACTCTCATACACTGTGATGATTTCCAAGCACGCTTGCCTAAGAGTGCTGCTGTAAAGTGTCTTGCAGATGCTGGCTTTTTTCTTGACGAGTATCTTTCTTATACACCACATGCTGAATTTCTGCTTAAATATTTGCCTGCCATAAAGAGTGTTTTTTTTTCCTTCTGAAACCTCCATGCTAGGAAGTTGAATTTCATGTAGATTTAGCTACTTCAATTAATACTCATTGCAGATGTCAACATGATGATAAAATTCCTAATTATGTCTATATTTTCTTATAGTTTCTCAACCCTTCAAGGGGAAATTTTTTGCATACAAGCTCTCTAAGTGAAAGGGATCACTTATCCATATAGCCTCTGCTGTAATTGATTGTGCCCTTTAATTCTACCACAGTTATGTTATTTTGCTTGCCTTTTCATTCTGGTCTTTTCCCTTCCATTTCAGAAAAGACATTGCTGGGAAGAGCACCATGCGATCTTTTTACTCTGATGTGGTCCATTTACAGGTCTTATATTTCGATCACCATGCACTTCAGTTCAAATATATGTACTCGTAGTGTTCTGTCTTGTCAGATGAGATGCTTCTTTTTATTTGATTACAGGGTTATAATCTATTAGTTACAATACTAATTGAAGTGTTTACAACATGACTGAATGGCAAAGTGATGCCCTTAAGTGAAGGTATTTGGGTTTTATGATCAGTGTAAAAAGGGATGCACAATCAGAGTTGGATCTGCTTCACTATATCTAGAATTGGATGTTGGAGATGATCTGCATCTAGAATGGGGATTGGGTAGTTCTTCATTTAGATTTAGATCAGGATGCAAGAATGGATTTGGATCTGAAGTCGGATCATGATCAGGATTAGGGGGTCTAGGTTCTGTAGTATTGTTTTTAGTGGGCAGGAAGGGAGAAGGGGCTTTGGAACCTTCACAGAAGACAGGTATTTGCACTGGGGATGGTCTAGGTTCTTCTCAGTACCTTAGTACTTCTTTTATGATTTAGCATTGGATGGATCTCATCTTCTTTCTCACTACTAACTACTATTTGAGAATTGCGCCATCCTTAACTAAACCTGCATTGCAGTTGGAGCCTGCTACAGTGGTACTGGTACCACCATAGATATCCGTAAGCTACAGTGGAACTGGGAAGATGGGGGGCCACATTATGCATGCATAAAATCCAACCCGTCTATCCTATGCGTCAGTGCATGTTATCCACAGGGTCCTGGAATCAGGCTGATCCATGAATTGGGTGGGTGACACCACAGGAAACAAGTTGGGAGAGGAAGTCTCCCCTTGATTTTCATGGATGGGCCACTGTTGTTCATATGAAATCCAGGCCATTCGGGCCCTTCATCTGGTCTGGATGAAGGGTCAGGCTGTTTCGAAATTCAGATGAGCCCTTGTGTAAGTCAAGTGTGGGTGTCCCCTATCACACTGTTCCATATGTTGTGGCTCACTTGAGTGTTGGATCGGGCTGATTTTTTGCACCTGGGGATAATATGAGGCTATATATACATCACATGAGCTCCACGTTTGCCTGGTACCCCTTAAGCGTGCCCCTTGCACTTTTAGGGCAGAAGTTTAGGAATCAAACATTTCTTCATATGATGGATCAATTGATGTTTTCTAATTTGGTTTATGTGGTATCAGGGTGCAGAAAAAAGTTTGAACAAGGACTGCATCTCCCAGATGGAGCCATCTCAGGCAGGTCCTAGACTCTTGTTTTCATGTTCCTCAGCATTATCGTCAATTAGATGAAATATATTCTGTTTCTAAGATGGTCCTTACACATTTCTTGGATTTGGGATCGTAGTGTTTCTTTCCACAACAGATTGTTAAGAACATAAAGACCCCACTTTTCATTGTCAACTCAGCCTATGATTTTTGGCAGGTAAATATGCATCTCTGATGCTTCCTTTTATTCATTGTGCAAATAAGACTTAATAACATCATATATCTTTATTATTTTTTCAAATGATCTTCAGATAAAAAACATTTTGGTGCCAGAATCATCAGATCCAAATCATGATTGGGTAACCTGTAAGCAGAATATCCATGACTGTAATTCCAAACAGATTGAAATACTGCAAGGTTGGAACATCTTTAACGATAGCTCTACAAGATGTCTGATTTTTGTTCAATGTTGTAGCCTTTTTTGTCTTTTTCTTTTTAACAAATTGATTTATCTGCAGGCTTCAGGATAGCCTTGCTAAATGCATTGAGTGGATTAGAGCATAGAAAGATGCAGGCATGTTCATAAATTCCTGCTTTATTCACTGTCAGACATGGATGGCTAACACGTGGCATTCACTGGACTCTCCAAGAATAAAAAATAAGGTAGAGATGCTCGCTATAACTTGTTATGTTTAGAAAATCATGATTGCATTTTGGGCACTAGTTCAAAACTCGATTGAGACAACCAGGTGCCCACTTGAACAATCCTACTCACTGGAGAGTGTGCGAGATCCATGTAGGTCTCCATGTATGTGCTGTGGCACGAATGCCAGTCTTCGTATCAAGTGGGGCATACATATGATGATGTGGACTGTTGGTCAGTTCTTCTTAAATGTGTGTGTGTTTTTTTTTTTTTTTTTGGGGTATGTGTAGCCCCTCCTGGTGACTAGTTTGGCCTTGTTTTAGACCACTGTACACAAAGGCACAGTTGGTCACAACCGATGACCCACTTGGGTCTCAGACACGTGCCACATCAACAGGAGACGAACCAGGGATGAGGTGGGGGATTAGGATTCACGATCCTACTCACTAGTGAGCACCATGTTTGTTAATTAAAATGAAAATACAAATTTATTTGGCATGAGAGAATATATTAAACACATGGGACTATAGGTAAAAGAATAGATTCATCATATGCCAGGACACTCTTCAAGTGAGTAGCTCCTAGTAGTTAGTAGGACTTGATTGACTAGAAACAATGATCAACCCCTTTGTCATACTGGCAGTATTTTAGTTTTGTGTAAAACATATAATTTAGTTAAACGCAGTTAACACGTTAACTCTGAACTGCAATTGCAAAACTTAAACGTGACACTTAATGTATAAATATAATCATCATCATCTAAGCCTCATCCCAACTAATTGGGGCTGTCTACACGAACCCTTTTCCACCATCCCACTCTATCAGGGTCATAACTTTAGTGTCCTAGCATGAGTTTGGAATGTCATATTGTTCGGATTCATGTTGGAAGTTTTGGCATAAGTTTGATGTCGGTTGCCAACCTGACACAACCCTCCTCTATCTGGGCTAGGGACCAGCTATGTGAGCATGAAACTCCTATAGGTTGATGCAGGCCCACGACCCACTTAGACCATCTAGGCCCACTGTAGTGCCCAACAAGATGTAGGCCGTACATCGTAGGGCCCAATATGTGCCAATTTTTAGGCTGTTTATTTATAGATTTGGGGGCCTAAATCAATGATTGCAATTTACTATTTTGAGAGATATGAGTGCTGATTTAAAGATGTGATTGAAGATATGATGGGGTGTGATTGAAGATATAGGGTTGATTTAGAGATGTAATTAGGATTATTTTGTTTGCTTTTACTATTATTAGATTTTTACCATCTTAGGTAGGATTAGATTGGTTTGAAATGAATTATGATTGATTTGTAATCAATCTCTTAGTTGGAGGATTTTCATTAAAGATTCATTTAGGGTCTATAAAAGGGGAGGCGGTGTAGGAGTTGGTCATTCCAAATTTTCGAAGTGTGATTTTGCTTAAGATTTTATAAGAGAAGAATGTTGATATCAATAAAGTTAATTTTCGAAGTGTGATTTTGCTTAAGATTTTATAAGAGAAGAATGTTGATATCAATAAAGTTCTTTTCCTCTACTCTATTGTTCTTGTGGGTGTAATTTTTATTTTTTATTTTTTATGATTTGGGTATCAAGATCTCATTGATTCGATAACCGGGTTGCACCACAAGTGCAATGTAATAGACTATTACATAGGTTGATTACAATCAAGCTCTATCTAATAGTCTATTATATAGGTTGATTACAACCAATGAGTAATAAATATACATATACATATACATATTCCGTTGTTGGACTGCTGTTTGGGGTTACGCATGCGAGTTAGCACATGAGACTTAATCAGACCTTCTCTGTTAGTCTGAAAGTTCCCCATTCATAGATTCTCTCAATTACCTTAGTGCCCGTTTGGGATCAAGGAAGTAGGAATATGGATTTGTCGAATCCTGTAATCTGTTGTTTGGTAATCAGGCCTTCAAGTCCATGTGATTTGACTACTCAAAAGTCAAATCCATTTCTTCTGTTTGGCAATAACAATCATGGATTTGGAAATTCTGACAAAAAGAAAAAAAAAAAGAAAAAAGAAAAAAAGATGATTGACACAGCTATAACGTGAATCCTAGCTATCCATCACATGGACTCAATCCATCCAAACATTCCAGTTGGGGCCTAAAAAATGACGACCATGAAGAGATATAGCAATGGTTGAATAATTCACAATGATGGATCATCAAATCTGGGAGATTATTTGGGGCATTGTACATATAAGATACCAATGGTATTGATCTCTGAACCATAGGTCCTAGTTGTACAAACTGAAAACCTTAGTACAATATGTATCTCCGCATTGAATATGAACCATTGCTGTTTTTCCTTTTCTTAACCATCTATGCTGTGGGGCGTAAATCGAAATGTTAATGTTGTCCTATGAAGAACATTTCTGAGGTATTGTCCGCCAAAAGTAGAAAACAAGGGACTATGGTGTCAATCATAGTAATGGGGCCCCAATGCAATGGGACACTGAAGATGGGCAGAAGGTCGGAAAGGGGTTGGTTGGAAATGGGATGGAAAGGGGACAAGATTGGGTCAGAAATGGGGTCCATTTTTCCAATGGCGTCGATCACAAAAATGGGGCCCCAATCACATAAACCCCAAGTTGCCAATATCATATAGGTACCTAATTGCAAAGAGGAAAAGAGATTTGGCCAATCCAAGCTTTTTTGGATTTGGCAAATACCAATCAAAGGAACCTTTTTATACCAAATCCATGGCTTGTGGAGTATGGATTTGGAGAATCCCTGATGACAGCAGATCAATGTATTTACCAAGACCGTGGATTTGCTAAACCCTTGAGACCAAATCATCTACCCCAAACACGTGTGCACATTCATATCATGAGTCATTTAAGCGTACAGGAACCTCTACACAGCCACGATATCCATGCCATGCATTGGGTTGGCCCACCAAAGAAATGACCTGGCCCAGAAATTAGTCCAGTCCACTCATCAGCTGGGTCACATGAGTATCTTGAATGTGAGCTTCTGTTTTAAGACCTGGACTTTGAATCGGAACCATGGACTAAAATGGGTAGAGTCACTCGAGAACTAGGGGGTGCGGGAGGGGGATTCATGGAAAGGAAAGGAAAGGAAACATATCTGTCGATTGTCAAGCCTTTCTTTGTGTGGAAATACTATTTGTTACTTTCTTTGTTGGTAAATAGACATTTATTTTCCCACCTTTGCCCCTAAGAAAGGCATTTTGTCATGGTGGAAGAAAAATGGGAATCTCAAGGTATATCCTTGTTCATTTATATTTGGTGGTGGCATCACCCACCTTTATTAAAAAAAAAAAAAAAAAAAGCTCAAATGTGCCACCATCTATCTTCAATCACCTCACATTTGTCAATGTGCCAAATGAGCATTGTCCATCTTCGGTTATGCCCCACACTTGCCATTATGCCAGATGTGCCACATGTGCCAGCATCCATTTTCTCTCGCACTCCATGTGTAAAGCGTCCCACATTTGCTAATGTGCCACGTGTCACCATCCATCTTCTCTTGCACCCCGAATGTGCTAATGTGCCACATGTACCACCATTCATATTTTCTTGTGCCCCCACATGTGCTGTCATCCATCTTCCATCGCTCCAAATATGCCATGTGCCAATGGTGCCAATGTGCACAAGTGCTGCCACCTAGCTTCGAGTGCATAATGTCAAGTGTGCTAATGCATGCCATTGTATCACGTGTCACTGCACAACTTCAAGCACCTCATATGTACCACACGTGCCACAATTTAGCTTCAAGTGCCCACATATATGGCTTATGCCATATGCGCCACTATCCATCTTCAAGCATCTTACTGTCAGTTGTGCTAATTTGTCACATGCTAGTGACTGCCTAGATTTTTTTACCAATTTTTTTTTTTTTTGCCAACAAATTTGAAAATAGATCCTAAATTTCTAAGAAAATCTTATTGAAAAAAAAAGATAGGAAAACAATGTTTCCTTCCTACAGTTTTCTAGAAATAAAGTTTCCCAAGGAACACTATTTCCTTTCCTATATTTTCCATGAATCCAAACAAGCTTGGTAAGAAAAAGCACTTGTATGGAGTAAAAGGTTTGCCAAATGCTTATATTTTAATAATGTTTAGGTCAAGGAGATTACCAGCATGGAATAGGTAAGCAAGGGTCTTTTGAGTGGTTGGACTGAACCGGCCACAAGAAACCAGTTGTGATCCAGTCTGGTTTTAAAACATTTGATGTTAAACGGTTCATTGTTTCACTACATACATGGCCGACCTGATGAATTGAGTGGGCTGATTCTTGTGCTTGGTAATCTATACATGGGTCCCTACTTGACAAAACATGCAGATCTTTGACACCTGCATATAGAGTGAGTAGGATCTTCTTTTCCAAGTAATACAACAGCAGCGATTTTCTTGGGTGAATTAAGTCATTGGAATTACTTGTTACCATTGCTTTTTTCCTTTTAAATGACAGTTTATCAATGCATAATGTTTTCTGCTCTAAAATATTCACCCTGAACTCAATTTATGCTCCATCAATGGATAAATTTTTTAAGAGTATCATGCATAACTACAGTTTTCATATGAGTTTTCTGTCGGCGCAGTTGAAGAGTCATGGAACTTGATAAAATGCAACATACCATCAGACCAATATGTTATTAGACTCTCACATACGTAGAGAACTTTCAATCATCACTATCGTCGTCTTGTCAAAGCCTCATCCCAGCTATTTGTTATCAATAGTGTTTTTCTAGTCAATCCTGTGAGGGCATATCTTTGATAAGCGAAAAACCTTCCTGTCCCTTCTCAACACCTCAATCCAAGTCCTTTTGAATCTTCCTCTCAACTTCATTTCGGGCCCTTCCACCTTACATAATGTTCTCCTCTTTTTTGTATTTTTTTAAAAAATTATTCCTAAATATGCAAATATATGTATTTAGGCATCTCCTAAAGTTTCATAAAAAATTCCACCATTTAAATTCCCAATATTCTTCCCTGTTTCCTCCTTGCATTTCCAGTTATCGACAATGTTATTGGCAATAAGGGAACTGTTTCTTTATCTCCGGCCAACGAACTTGTAGCATACTGACAACTCAAACACTGGTTGCACATGACTGAAACATCCATCTGCTATTTTGTAGTTCATCATCATCATCTAAAGCCTTATACCAACTAATTGGAGTTGGCTACATGAATCCTTCTCCGCCATTCCAATCTATCAAGGGTCATAACTTCAGCTAGATCGTACATCATCAAGTCTTTCCTTAGTATCTCCACCCACATCCTTTTGGGCGTTCCCCTTGCCCTTTTAGAGCCTTCAGCTTGTACAAACTCACTCCTAACCAGCTCAGTTCTTGATCTCCGCTGCACATGGCCAAACCATCTAAGTCTACTTTCCCTCTTCTTGTTACCTATTGGTGCTACTCTTAAAATCCCTTGAATGCATTCATTTGTAATTCTATCCTTCCTTGTCTTGTCACTGATCTGTCTCAACATACTCATTTCAGCTACACATCCTATGGACGTGTTGTTCCTTAACTACCCAACATATTGTCTCATAATGCTTGGCTGGTCTAATAGCCATCTATAAAGCTTCCCTTTCAGTTTTGAGTGGTTGCCATTTCATAGTTAGTGGCTGTTTATATCAATACCATTAATCTATAGATTCTTTATTGTACAAGTTCCTGCATCTGCCAAGTCACTTAAACTGATGCAAGAAAGGCAGTTGGTTCGTTTGGGTTTCAAAATAGTATACTAACATGAAATCAGCTCTCTCTCTCTCTCTCTCTCTCTCTCTCTCCTCTCTCTCTCTCTCCTCTCTAACTTAATTTGGGTCTTTCCTGCTGAAAGCAGACAATTGCAGACGCTGTTGGAAATTGGTTCTTCAACCGAAGAGTAGAGAAGGAAATTGATTGCCCGTATCCATGCAACCCACTTGTTTCAACATGGTTTTTGACTAGTTCCGATGAGATTCGAGCTGTTTTGGCTATACACTTCTCACCCTCCAAAATGCAGCTACGGTCAGCCCGGCTAATGGCTAGCCAGATTCTTTTCGGGCGCGGCCTGAGGAAGATCATGGAGATGAGGTAAAGAAGCATCTCCTCAGTGCAGATTCTCGTTCAGATTCCATCTCTTTCTCTCTCTGTAAAATACTATTGGAGGAATGTCTCCAAACAGGTATTTACTCAATCTGTGAGATGCATTCTACTGAGAAAGATAATTATATCATTGTGGGCCGACCTTCGGCTTTGGACAGTTATACTCAAGTTTTCAGGTCTAACAATGGTCTATGGTTCAATGTTTTGTACCATTGGTCTGCTAGGCCCCACCTTGGATGGACCATGCCCCAAAAATATCCTTGATAGAAAACTCCTGACATTTTGATTTGTGTCTATGGAATCCTTGGCTCATGGGCTGGTTGGACATGCTTGGTTGAGGCTCAGCCTAGCCCACCTACCCTAGCCCCGTCCATCCCGGATGCAACAAGTGAATGTTCCAGAGTTTCTGATGAGAAGCCCACTGACACTTGCAGGATGCTTGGTCCAAATGAACCGAAAACGTGGTTTGCGC
>JAJHSJ010002360.1:0-47523 GCA_021015155.1 Magnolia officinalis
GGGTCTTGACATCATTGGAAAGTTGAACGCGAAAGCTTCAAATGGCCATGAGTATATACTCTTGGCAGTCAATTACTTCACCAAGTGGGTAGAAGCAACATATTACAACCACTATAGAAACATCTCATGTGATCAAGTTCATGAAGAATAATATCATCAACCAATATGGAGCTCCACATACCATCATCACTAACAATGAGACAACCCTTTCTCAATAGAAGATGGACATTTTATCGATAAATTTAAGATTCAACAACATCAGTCTAGCTCTTATTGTCCTCAGATGAACTGAGGGGTCGAAACAGGCAACAAGACGCTCGTCAGAATACTCAAGAAGATGGTCAAAACATATTGAAACTGGTCAGAGATACTTCCATATGCACTCTGGGCCTATCGAACGTCTATACGGTCTGCTACAGGCACAACTCCTTTCGAGCTCATATATGGAATATAGGTAGTTCTACCAATCAAGATAGAAATTCCATCACTACGAGCATTGTTAGAAAGTGAAGTTTTGGAATGGGAGTTGCAACAAGCCAAATATGATCAATTGCACCTTGTAAAAGAAAAGCACATGGGTGTGCTAAGTCACTCCCAATGATGATTGCTCGGGCTTATAACAAAAGATTCCGAAAGAGAAACTTCAAAGTAGGCAGCATGGTCATGAAGAGCGAAAATAAAGGGTCAAATTAGAAAAGAGTGAAAATAATTTATTTTTTTAAAAGGAAAAAATTATATAGGACATTTGCAGAGCTAAAGATCTACGATGTACATCCAATGGTCCACAATACATGCTATAAATACAACAAGTGCTATAAATAAAGGGTTAAATCAGAAAAGAGTGAAAAAAAAAAAAAGCTGTATTGAGCACTATTAAGCGACGAAGCAACTCACAATAGAGATCCAAGAAGAACCAGCCTTCTACCTGCAAATAGAAGAAGCTGAAGCTGCCCCAAGAAGTAAACCCCGATACACTGATATTAAGCACTACATCGAAAGCTAGGAATACCCAAAAGAAGCTACATTAACAGATCACTGAACCATCCAACGTTTGGCGGGACAATTCACGATCAACGACGAAGTTCTCTATAAGTGATCCTTCAACTAAGTCCTTCGATGCGTGGATGAAACTGAAGCTGTAAGAATCATGGAAGAAATTCACGAAGAAGTGTGCAGCTCACATATGAACAAGCATATGATGGAAAAGAAGATCTTACGTCTTGGCTACTATTAGAAGACAATGGAGATAGACTATTGTTAACATGTCAGGAAATGCTTTAATTATTAGGAACATGCAAACGAAATTCATGTCCCAGCATCATAATTATACAACTTGACTACACCCTGGCCCTTCTCTATGTGAGGTCTTGACATCATTGGAAAGGTAAACCCGAAATCTTCAAATGACAATGAGTATATACTCTTGGTAGTTGATTACTTCACCAAGTGGGTAGAAGCAGCATCTTACACCACTATAGAAACATCTCATGTGATTAAGTTCGTGAAGAATAATATCATCAACCGATATGGAGCTCAACATACCATCATCACTAACAATGAGACACCCTTTGTCAACAAGAAGATGGACATTTTCTCGATAAATTCAAGATTCAACAACATCGGTCTAGCCCTTATTGTCCTCAGATGAACAGAGGGGTCGAAACAGCCAATAAGACGCTCGTCAGAATACTCAAGAAGATGGTCAAAACATATTGAGACTGGTCAGAGATACTTCCATATGTAATCTGGGCCTATCGAACGTCTATACGGTCTGCTACAGGCACAACTCCTTTTGAGCTCATATACGGAATGTAGGTAGTTCTACCAATTAAGATAGAAATCCCATCACTACGAGTATTGTTGGAAAGTGAAGTTGAGGAATGGGAGTTGCAACAAGCCAAATATGATCAATTGCACCTTGCAAATGAAAAGCACATGGGTGCACTAAGTCACTCCCAATGATGATCGCTCGGGCTTACAACAAATGAGTCCGAAAGAGAAACTTCAAAGTAGGCAGCATGGTCATAACGAGCGAAAATAAAAATTAAATTTTTTTATTTTAAAAAAGGCAAAAATTATATAGGACATTTACAAAGCTAAAGATCTACTATGTATGTCCAATGGTCTGCAATACATGCTATAAATACAACAAGTGCTATAAATAAAGGGTTAAATAAAATTTAAAAAAAAACAGAGGAAATAATATAGAACCTTTGCAAAAGCCAAAGATCTACGATTTACGTCCAATGGTCATCCTAACCATTATGGTTAAGGAGTTTGGATAAGGTTGAAATTTATCCTGTATTTCACAATCTCTAGTTTGAAGTGCAATTTAAACCTCAGAGTTTGAAATTCAAATTTAAACCATAGAGAAATCAGAAAGGATAAGCGAAGAAAACTATATGGCCCCATCCATTAGTGGTTGACCACAATGGGCCCCATGGGCCATGTCCAACAAATCAAACATCTATGAAGTTCATGCCCGTATAGCATGCACCATACACCGGACCAACATCTCATCTGCTCTGCCATGGATGGCTGTTGAGAAGTGGAGCCACATCTGGGGCCGCCCACGACCAGTCGAGTTGCGCGAATTTCGTGTCGCAAGTCCTTTCGCAACTGGGATGCGAAAGGGAAGTTTGTCAAAACTATAAATTGGGGTCCCTAGGTTATTTTATGGTTAGTTGAATATTGAAAAATATTTCTAAGGTGTGGGCAAGGGATTTTCTCTGTACTTCCAGGGAGAGGTTAATATATTGCCTTGTAATCTTCGTTTCTCTTCATACTGGAATTTTGCATCCGTGGTTTTTTACCCTAGTTTGGGGTTTTTCCACGTATATCTTGTCTTGTGGTTTGTTTGAATGCTTTTATTCATTTCTAGTTTATATTTTTTCCTATTTATCGTTTGTGGGTGAGGCCTAAGATTGGATCTAGGCTCACTGCGTCGTTGGCATGCTGCGCAACAACTGGTATCAGAGCTTTTGGTTTAGTTCTATTGGGAGCGATGGCGGAAGATGGGAAAACTAGAATTGAGAAGTTTGATGGTTCAAACTTTGCCTTCTGGAAGATGCAGATGGAGGATTATCTGTATCAGAAGGACTTCTATATTCCTCTAGGAGGAAAAGAGAAGAAACTAGAAAAGATGATAGAATATGAATGGTTTTTACTGGATAGGAAGGCTTTAGGAACGATCCGACTCTCTTTGTCTAAGAGCGTCGCCTTCAATATATTCAAGGAAAACGACAAAAAGAAAATGGAAGCCCTAGCCACCATGTATGAAAAGCCCTCAGCATCCAACAAGGTTCATCTTATGAAACAGCTATTCAACATGAAGATGTCAGATGGTGGGAGCGTGGCTGAACATCTAAACGAGTTAAATACAGTCACGAGCCAGTTGGAATCCGTTGCCATTGCTTTTGAGGATGAGGTCCGGGCATTATTGATCTTATCCAGTTTGCTAGACAGTTGGGATAGTTTGGTGATTGCTATGAGCAATTCTTCAGGATTGACAAAGCTAAAATTTGATGATGTGGCCGGTCTAATTCTCAGCGAAGAATCTAGAAGGAAGGCATCAGGAGTTTCAAGGGATTCAAGAAATGCTCTAAACGTTGAAGGAAGAGAAAGATCGCTGAACAAAGGAGGCAATAAACACGGGTGATCTAAGTCAAGGAAAAAGTCTAATGGACCGAAAGACAAAGACGGATGTTGACATTGCGACAAGAAGGGGCACATGAAACGTGATTGCAGGGCGCTCAAGAAACAAGAAGAAAGCTCTCAAGGCGGGAAGGATTCAGTGAATCTGTCTGAGGAGAGCGACACAGAGGCGTTGATCTTGTCTCTTGATGCGAGGAATCAGTCTTGGGTTATAGACTCGGGTACTTCGTTTCATGCTACTTCGTGTAAGGAAGTTCTGCGTGATTATGTGTCAGGTGACTTTGGGAGAGTCTACTTGGGTGATGATGAGCCGTGCAATATTGTTGTAAAGGGGGATGTTCATGTAAATCAGAAAGACGGAATGGTCTTGAAATTGAAGGATGTCAGACATGTACCGAGTTTGAAACATAATCTGATCTCAGTGGGACAGTTGGCCGATACCGGTTATGTGACGACATTCACCAGCGACTCCTGGAAGATCACAAAAGGTGCCTTGGTAATATCTCGAGGCAAAAAAGAAGGTACTTTGTACGTGACTTCAGGATCGTATAGTTCATTCGCAGTCGCATCAACTGGAGTAAATGGACAGTTATGGCATCAGAGGCTAGGACATATGAGTGAGAAAGGATGAAAGTGCTATTGTCAAAGGGAAGCTACCAGGGTTGAAGTCTATTGACATAGAATTCTCGAGGACTGCGTGTATGACAAGTAGAAGAGAGTAAACTTCAAGAAGACGGGACGCGCTCTAAAGACACATCTGTTGGAGCTTGCACCCACTGATGTTTGGGAACCGGCACAGGTATTATCTCTTGGTGACTCACGTTATTTTGTTACCTTTATTGATGATGCTAGTAGAAAACTGTGGGTCTACTTCTTAAAACATAAATCTAATGTATTTGATGTATTTAAGAAGTAGAAAGTTATGGTAGAAAATGAGACAGGTAAAACCGTAAAGTGTCTCAGCTCTGACAATGGGGGAGAGTATTATGATAAAAGGTTTGAGGAGTATTGTGCAGCAAATGGAATCAAACATCAGAAAATGATTTCAGGGACACCACAGCAGAATGGTGTGGCTGAGCGCATTAACAGGACCATCTTTGAGCGCGCCAGGAGCATGAGGTTACATGCAGGGTTGTCCAAGACCTTTTGGGCAATGCTGTGAATACTGCCGCATATCTCATCAATAGAAGTCCCTCAGCACCAGATGGTGGGGCTACCAGAAGAAGTGTGGACTGGGAAGGAAGTGAACCTTGCACATCTCAGAGTGTTCGGTTGCACTTCATATGTTCATATTGATGCAGAGCACAGAAACAAGCTGGATGCGAAGTCCAGGAGGTGCACATTTATAGGCTATGGGCAGCATGATTTTGGCTACAGGTTCTGGGATCCAGAAAACAGGAAAATCATCAGAAGCAAGGACGTAATCTTCAATAAAAAAGTGATGCATAAGGATAATGTGCAGGAAAATAAGGCCGAGAAAAAGGAATTCGTAGAGTTGGAAGAGTTACCGGACATGGGTGTTACAGCGCCACAGGATGAGCAGAGCCGCATACACCGGTTGTGAGAAGGTCTACTCGGGAGAGGAGACCCACGGTCCGATACTCACCCTCCTTACATTATCTACTACTGACGGATAATGATGAGCCAAAGTGTTTTGAAGAGGCGTTACAGTCAGATATACGAGTTAAGTGGGAGCAGGCCATGGATGATGAGATGGACTCTCTTGAGTCTAATCATACATGGGAGCTAGTCACTCTACCCAATGGTAAGAAAGCTCTTCATAACAAGTGGGTTTACAGACTGAAGGAGGAGCACGATGATTCGAAACGGTACAAGGCCAGATTGGTTATGAAAAGGTTTCAACAAAAGGCAGGTATCGATTTCACTGAAATATTTTTACCGGTAGTGAAAATGTCTACGATTCGCATGGTCTTGAGTATAGTGGCTTCAGAGGACTTACATCTAGAACAGCTAGATGTTAAGACAGACTTTCTTCATGGGGACCTTGAAGAAGAGATATATATACATCAGCCGACAGGATACATGGCACCAGGTAATGAGAACAAGGTGTGCAGACTGAAGAAGAGTCTATATGGCTTGAAGCAGGCCCCAAGGCAGTGGTATAAGAAGTTCGACAGTTTTATGTCGGGAAACGGTTTTAGGAGATGTCATGCAGACCACTGTTGTTACTTGAAGAAGTTTGATACGTCTTACATCATCCTTCTTCTGTACGTTGATGATATGCTTGTGGCCGGTTCAAGCATGAAGGATATCTCAGATCTCAAAAGACAATTGTCTAGAGAATTTACCATGAAGGATTTAGGAGCTGCAAAACAAATCCTAGGCATGAGGATAAAGCGTGACAGGAAAAACAAGAAATTAGTTTTGTCACAGGCAGAGTACATAGTCAAGGTACTTGATCGATTCAATATGGGTGGTGCTATCGGTTAGCACTCCATTAGCCAACCACTTCAAGCTATTTAAGGAGTAAGGTGCAAAGACGCAGGAGAAACAAGACTACATGAATAAAGTCTCATATGCGTCAGTTATTGGGAGTCTCATGTATGCTATGGTGAGCACGAGGCAAGACATTGCTCAAGCAGTGGGAGTTGTTAGCAGGTTCATGAACAATCCCGAGAAGGAACATTGAGAAGTTGTGAAGTGGATCCTTAGGTACTTGGTAGGTACTAAGGACGTAGGGCTGTGTTATGGTGGATCGGAAATCAAGTTACAAGGTTACGTAGATTCGATTTGGCAGGAGATATCAACAGCAGAAGAAACACTACAGGTTATGTTTTTACTCTGGGTAGTGCTGCAATTAGTTGGGTCTCTCAGTTACAAAAGATAGTATCTATCAGCACGACAGAAGCAGAATATGTAGCCGCTACAGAAGCATGCAAGGAGATGGTGTGGATGCAAGGTTTTATGGAAGAGTTGGGTAAGAATAAAGCAGATTGCAAGCTGTACAGTGACAGTCAGAGTGCAATACACTTGGCTAAGAATTCAGCCTTTCATTCAAGGACCAAGCATATTGCCATCAGATATCACTTCATACGTTCGTTACTGGAAGATGGATCGATTGCTCTGGAGAAGATTCATTCAAGTGAGAATCCTGCGGATATGCTGACCAAGGCGGTCACAAGGCAGAAGCTGAAGCTCTATTCAGCTTTGATTGGTCTTCAGGCTTGAAGACAGGGAGGTGGTATACTCCGGATGAAGAAGACAAAGGTTTATGGCGATATGTCTCCAAGTGAGAGATTGTTGAGAAGTGGAGCCACATCTGGGGCCGCCCACGACCAGTCAAGGTTGCGCGGATTTCGTGTCGCAAGTCCTTTCGCAACTGGGATGCGAAAGGACTTTCGCAGATTTCGTGTCGCAAGTCCTTTCGCAACGGGGATGCGAAAGGGAAGTTGCCAAAACTATAAATTAGGGTCCCTAGGGTTTTTCTAGGGTAAGGTGAATATTGGGAAATATTTTTTAGGTGTGGGCAAGGGATTTTCTCTGTACTTCCACGGGAGAGGTTAGTATATCGCCTTGTAATCCTCGTTTCTCTTCATAGTGGAATTTTGCATCCATGGTTTTTTACCCTAGTTTGGGTTTTTCCACATATATCTTGTCTTGTAGTTTGTTTGAATGCTTTTATTCCTTTCTAGTTTATATTTCTTCCTGTTTATCGTTTGTAGGTGAGGCCTAAGATTGGATATAGGCTCACTGTGTCGTTGGCGTGCTGCGCAACATGGGCCACTAGCGCAAAATTGTTGTGATTGGACTATCCTAACCATCTTCAAAATGAACCCTCTTCTTACTAAATGACAGTAGTTACTAAATTACGATCATGCAAGCAGTGAGATTATTGGACTGTGAACAATTCCTAATGAACATTTTTGATCTCATTCACTTATGCCCCATGTAATCCATTGACTTAAAGGCACTGGGGTCCACTCCCGTTATATATACTGCAAATGTTTGAACGCAGTAAACATAAGAAATTATAATTTGAACCAAACATAATTAGAAAAACTCACATATGCTTCAATGATTGATGCTTTTCAATGGTGGATGGGATAGTACCAGAAAGCATATTGTTTCTCAGGACTCTGTAGAGAAAGCATAAAGGTAATTTGAGTATGTCATTTTAACTTTATGAGGCAGGGAGGAAAAAAGAAAAATATGATCTAATAGATTAGTATTACTACGTGTGCTGAGATCATATGGTCTTACAAGTTGATTAAAGACGTCATACTCTCAATAAAAGACAATGATGAGCTCCCGTTGGAACCGTTGGACACGTCACTGAGCCTCCTATATGATTGCATGGTTAGCTTAAGGCTTTGTTAGGAGAAAATTAATTTGCAATTTTGAGTCCTACTTTCAAAATCAAAATGATATTCACATGGATATAAAAGAGCTATTTCCTTATTTCCTACCCAACATAAAAGAGACCCATTTTGCAATCTTTGGAAATTCTACTTGGGGTGTGTTTGGTTTCACCAAACATCATGAAATTTCACAATGTTTAGTGCAACCAAACACACCCTTAGAGCACAAATTCCAATATCAAAATTTAGTAATGTGAAGGAAGACTATTAGAAGATTAAAACAAGTTAATAAACACTGACACTCACAAATTTTCCAGTAAGGTCAAATTAGTAAAACTCGATGGTATGGGACCCTCGAAAGCATTGCCCTCCATACTCCTGCATCAACATTTTCAGCGTTACAAATACTCTTTAAAGAAGTATGGCATATCAAGAAAATGAGATATGCTAAGTGCACTCGCTATGTTGCTCACATAGTAGGTCCCATTCGCAGGTATTAAAAAAAAAAAAAAAAAAAAAGTCTAGTTGTCCACATTTAATGTACACTGGTGGCCCACTAGATGACCGATCATTGAACGTGGTGGAAATTCCTATCCACATTCAGAACAGGTTGTGGCACCAAACTTATTTTTGAATGTGGATAGAATTCCTGTACCACCAATGGATGGTGGGAGACTTCGTTGTGCAATCCCATGCATACCAAATTTACCAAATGAGAAGATAGAAGTTATAATCAGTGTAGAACTCGTGAGTACTCGCTTACAAATCGGTGAGAGGCCAACTCCCAATGAAATCAGGTATATTCCCTGTGAAGTTGTTATCAGATGCCCACCTGAAATCCAATCATATTTTCCACCGCAAAGGCAGATATTAATAAATTAAGGGATGGGAAATGATAGACATGTCATACAAGTAACAAAAATTGAACCATCCGAAATCATGGCCCCACAGTAGATGGGTCATAACCCCAAAATCAGATCAATCGAATGATATCCTAAGCTCTGGATAATGGGTATTAGTCTGCTCTGACCATTGAGAATTTTTTTCATTTTAATGCCCATTGGATTGCACACCATAAGTTGTACTACTGCTGGTCCAAGAGCAATCTTAGGTGAGGCCTATGATTTTGATGGTTTCCATGCTGCTTATAATCTCCGGCTCTTACAAGGTATCCATGTTTCTCAAGTTGGCAAATGTTGAAGGAATCTCTCCGCTTAGCCCGCAGCTATCAATGTATCTGTGAGAAGCAAGTATAGATCATGAATCCAGTTGTACAATTTGTTGCGCTATTATCAGCTAGAGGAATGCTCACACCATTTCAATGAACTGGAAGTAGCTGGCCATTGAGTTACATTCTTCAAATGATTGAAGCAGTTAACATGGCTGAAAGAGTGCTTTGAACAGCCATGTAAAAAAAAAAAAATAAAAACCGTCCAGGAAGGGAATTTAACTCATTCCAACAACCACTCAAGACTAAAATTTTTCTGTTATCATACCACAGTAAAACAATTCACCATTCAATCTCAGCTGCATCAAGGCTTCCTAACTCCTCTTTTATGAGGAAAGGTTAAAAAGAAAGAGTCTAACTGATTGCACAATAATTTACAGTCCACTTAGCAAATAAATTCCAATCTTTGATGTGCATGTGACATCCATCCTTGTCTAATAAGTTCGCTCAATTATTGGTATTACATTATGCGAAGATCACCACATCCTCCCATCTAGTGGACTACACTTGTATTTTGTTACTTATTAATGGTAAATATTGTTGTTATGGTGTGGTCCACCTAATGAGTGGATGGGTTTGATTTTTGTACAAGGCTATTTTCATGGTGGAGCCAACCTAAGGATTAGACGTCACAAAAACATAATAGGCTGGAAATAACTCAATGGGTAGACAGTAACTTATAGTTTGACTTGAAAGCTTATGGAATGAAAACTGAATGAAAAGAAACCAAACAAATATATGACATATTAATCATTACGATGGATGGCAATTTGAAATTCCAAACGCACCATATAATATTTCTGAAGAAGAATGATTAAATAGAATAATAATAATAATATAATAATAATAATAATAATAATAATAAAGAACTTACAGATATTGCAGACTTGTCAAATTCCCCAGCTCAGGTGGGAGTGAACCAGAGAAGTTATTCATGCGTATATTCCTGAAAAATAAATAAATAAATAAATAAGTAATTGTTTCATATCCCAGAGTACCCTGTTTTTGCCTAAAATCACTAGTGTCGCCTTTCGCAAGGGTGCAGAAGGGAAGTTGCCTAAACTATATATAGGTGTTCCTGGGGCTTTTCTAGATGTATTGGAAAATTAGAAAAATAATTCTAAGGTGTGGGTAAAGGGTTTTCTATATTCTTCCAAGGGAGAGGTTAGTATATTGCCTTGTAATCTTTGTTCTTCATAGTGGAAGTTTGCATCCGTAGTTTTTTTTACCCTTGTTGGGGTTTTTCCACGTATATCTTGTCTTGTGGTTTGTTTGGATTACTTTAATCTATTTTTAGTTTATATTTCTTCTTGTTTATCGTTTGTGGGTGAGGCCTGAGATCGAATCTAGGCTCACTGCGTTGTTGGCATGCTACGCAACAACTGGTATCAGAGCTTTTGGTTTAGTTCTATTGGGAGCGATAACAGAAGAAGGGAAAACTAGAATTGAGAAGTTTGATGGTTCAAACTTTGCTTTCTGGAAGATGCAGATGGAGGATTATCTGTATCAGAAGGACCTATATATTCCTCTAGGAGGAAAAAAGAAGAAATCAGAAAAGATGACAGATGATGAATGATTTTTACTGGATAGGAAGGCTTTAGGAACGATCCGACTCTCTTTGTTTAAGAGCGTCGCCTTCAATATATCCAAGGTGAAAACTACAAAAGAATTAATGGAAGCCCTAGCCATCATGTATGAAAAACCCTCTACATCCAACAAGGTTCATCTTATGAAACAACTATTCAACATGAAGATGTCAAATGGTGGGAGCGTGGCTGAACATCTAAACGAGTTCAATACAGTCACGAGTCAGTTGGAATCCGTTGGCATTGTTTTTGATGATGAGGTCAGGGCGTTATTGATCTTATCCAGTTTGCCAAACAATTGGGATGGTTTGGTGATTGCCATGAGCAATTCTTCAGGGTCGATAAAACTGAAATTTAATGATGTGGCCGGTCTAATTCTCAGTGAAAAATCTAGAAGAAAGACATCAGGAGTTTCAGGGGATTCGGGGAATGCTCTAAACGTTGAAGGAAGAGGAAGATCGCTGAACAAATGAGGCAATAAACAAAGGCGTTCTATGTCGAGGAAGAAGTCTAAGGGACCGAAAGACAAAGACGAGTTTTGGCATTGTGGTAAGAAGGGGCACATGAAACATGATTGCAGGACGCTCAAGAAACAAGAAGGAAGCTCTCAAGGTGGGAAGGATTCTGTGAATCTGTCTGAGGAGAGCGACATAGAGGTGTTGATCTTGTATCTTGATGCGAGGAATGAGTCTTCGGTTATAGACTCAGGTGCTTCGTTGCATGCTACTTCGTGTAAGGAAGTTTTGCGTAATTATGTGTCAGGTGACTTTGGGAGAGTCTACCTGGGTGATGATGAGCCGTGCAGTATTGTTGGAAAGGGGGATGATCATGTAAATTAGAAAGACAGAACGGTCTTGAAATTGAAGGATGTCAGACATGTACCGAGTTTAAAACGTAACTTGATTTTGGTGGGGCAATTGGCCGATACCGGTTATGTGACAACATTCACCAGTGATTCCTGGAAGATCACAAAAGGTTCCTTGGTGATATCTTGAGGCAAGAAGGAAGGTACTTTGTACGTAACTTCAGGATCATATAGTTCACTCGTAGCCGCATCAACTGGAGTGAATGGGCAGTTATGACATCAAAGGTTGGGACATATGAGTGAGAAGGGGATGAAAGTGTTATTGTCTAAAGGGAAGCTACCAGCGCTATAGTCTATTGACTTGGAATTCTGCGAGAACTGCGTGTATGGCAAGCAGAAGAGAGTAAGCTTCAAGAAGACGGGACGCGCTCCAAAGACGCATCTGTTGGAACTTGTACACACTGATGTGTGGGGAACGGCACAGGTATTATCTCTTGGTGGTTCACGTTATTTTATCTCCTTTATTGATGATGCTAGTAGAAAACTGTGGGTGTATTTCTTAAAACATAAATCTGATGTATTTGATGTATTTAAGAAGTGAAAAGTTATGGTAGAAAACGAGATAGGTAAAACAGTAAAGTGTCTCAGATCTGATAATGAGGGAGAATATTGTGATAAGAGGTTTGAGGAGTATTGTGCAGCAAGTGGAATCAAACATCAAAAAATGATTCCAGGGATACCGAAGCAGAATGGTGTGGCTGAGCGCATTAGCAGGATTATCCTTGAGCGCGCCAGGAGCATGAGGCTACATGCAGTGTTACCCAAGATTTTTTCGGCAGATGCTGTGAATACTGCCGCATATCTCATCAATAGAAGTCCCTCAGCACCATTAGATGGTGGCCTACCAGAAGAAGCGTGGACTGGGAAAGAAGTAAACCTTGCACATCTCAAAGTGTTCGGTTACACTTCATATGTTCACATTGATGCAGAGCACAGAAACAAGTTGGATGCGAAGTCCAGGAGGTGCACGTTTATAGGCTATGGGCAACATGATTTTGGCTATAGGTTTTGGGATGTAGAAAACAAGAAAAACATCAGAATCAAGGACGTAGTCTTCAATGAAAAAGTGATGCATAAGGACAGTGTGCAGAAAAATAAGGTGGAGGAAAGAGAATTCGTATTGTTAGAAGAGTTACCGGACACGAGTGTTACAACGCCACAGGATGATCATGCACAGGAGCATTATGAGGCAGAGCCGCATACACCGATTGTGAGGAGATCTACTCAGGAGAGGAGATCCACGATCTGATACTCACCCTCCTTACATTATTTACTGCTGACAGATAATGGTGAACCAGAATGTTTTGAAGAGGCGTTACAGTCAGATACACGGGTTAAGTGAGAGCAGGCCATGGATGATGAGATGGACTCTCTTGATTCTAATTGTATATGGGAGATAGTCACTCTACCCAAGGATAAGAAAGCTCTTCATAACAAGTGGGTTTACAGACTGAAGGAGGAGCACGATGGTTCAAAACGGTACAAGGTCAGATTGGTTGTGAAAGAGTTTCAACAAAAGGCAGGTATCGATTTTATTGAAATATTTTCACCTGTGGTGAAAATGTCTACGATTCGCATGGTCTTGAGTATAGTGGCTACAGAGGACTTACATATAGAGCAGCTAAATGTTAAGACAACTTTTCTTCATGGGGACCTTGAAGAAGAGATATATATGCATCAGCCGACAGGATATGTGGCACCAGAAAAGGAGAATAAGGTGTACAGACTGAAGAAAAGTCTTATGGCCTAAAGCAGGCCCCGAGGCAGTGGTACAAGAAATTCGACAGTTTCATGTCGGGAAACGGTTACAGGAGATGTCATGCTGACCACTGTTGTTACTTGAAGAAGTTTGATACGTCGTACATCATCCTTCTTCTGTACGTTGATGATATGCTTGTGGCCGGTTTAAGCATGAAGGACATCTCAGATCTCAAAAGACAACTGTCTAGAGAATTTGCCATGAAAGATTTAGGAGCTGCAAAATAAATCCTAGGCATGAGGATAAAGCGTGACAGAGAAAATAAGAAACTAGTTTTGTCACAGGCAGATTACATATCCAATGTACTTAATCGATTCAATATGGGAGGTGGTAAGCCAGTTAGCACTCCATTAGCCAACCATCTAAGGAGCAAGGTGCAAAGACGCAGGAAGAACGGGACTACATGGCTAAAGTCCCATATACGTCAGCTATTGGGAGTCTCATGTATACTATGGTGAGCACGAGGCCAGATATTACTCAAGCAGTGGGAGTTGTTAGCAGGTTCATGAACAACCACGAGAAGGAACATTGGAAAGCTGTGAAGTGGATCCTTAGATACTTGGTAGGTATTAAGGATGTAGGGTTGTGCTATGGTGGATCGAAAATCAAGCTACAAGGCTACGTGAATTCAGATTTGGCAGGAGATATCGATAGCAGAAGAAGCACTAAAGGTTATATCTTTACTCTAGGTAGTGCTGCAGTCAGTTGGGTCTCTCAATTACAGAAGATAGTATCTATCAGTACGACAGAGACAGAATATGTTGCGGCTACAGAAGCGTGCAAGTAGATGGTGTAGATGTAAGATTTTATGGAAGAGTTGGGTAAGAAGCAAGCAAATTGTAAGCTGTACAGTGACAGTCAGAGTGCAATACACTTGGCTAAGAATTCAACCTTTCATTCAAGGACCAAGCATATTGCCATCAGATATCACTTCATACGTTCGTTACTGGAAGATGGATCGATTGCTCTGGAGAAGATTCATACAAGTGAGAATCCTGTGGATATGTTGACCAAGGCAGTCACACAGGAGAAGCTGAAGCTCTGTTCAGCTTTGATTGGTTTCCAGGCATGAAGACTAGGAGGTGGTGCACTCCAGATGAAGAAGACGAAGGTTTATGGCGATGTGTCTCCAAGTGGGAGATTATTGAGATATGGAGCCACATCTGGGGCCGCCTTCGACTGGTAGTGGCCCATGCTCGACCAGTCGTAGGGGCTTGCTCAACCGATCATGGACCGGTTCGACTCAAAGTCCAGTGAGCATCGTTTTTAGGTCCCGAGGTGCTCGACCGGTTATGGCCCATTCACGACCGGTCGTAGGGGCCACTCGACCGGTCAAGCAGTCTGCTTAACCGATTGTAGTTACGCAGATTCGTTTCCGAATCCGATGCGGACTGCGGATTTTGGTGTCACCTTTCGCAAGGGTACGGAAGGGAAGTTGCCTAAACTATATATAGGTGTTCTTAGGGCTTTTCTAGGTGTATTGGAATTTTGGGGAAATAATTCTAAGGTGTGGGCAAAGGGTTTTCTATGTTCTTCCAAGGGAGAGGTTAGTATATTGCCTTGTAATCTTTGTTCTTCATAGTGGAAGTTTGCATCCATGGTTTTTTACCCTTGTTGGGGTTTTTCCTCGTATATCTTGTCTTGTGGTTTGTTTGGATTACTTTAATCTGTTTCTAGTTTATATTTCTTCTTGTTTATCATTTGTGGGTGAGGCCTGAGATCGGATCTAGGCTCACTGCGTTGTTGGCGTGCTACACAACAATTTATGCCACATGTCTAATGGTGGTGTATGATCATCACAATGCCTGATGAAGATGGAGAAAGTCCTTCGAAGCAGTTTGGTAGGGTCAATAACATAAGCATCGATTGCCCTGTAGTGTCTCAAGTACGGACGCATGATTATGAACTTCTGATCACTGATGGTGATCTGGTATATGGCACAGATTCCACAGACAATGGGAATTATCTTATGGGAATTATGGAGAGCCAGGAACAGGGCCAGATTCGGTGGCGTTCAGACCAGGCCTTTTGCAGTAGTGGCCGAGGTTAAGTGGAGTTTATGGTCGTTGGTGTCTTCCAAGGGAGGATCGCTTCATTTTTCCCGTTCTTCCCTTCTTAGCCTCGGGTTCCACTTGCCTTCTGTTGCCAGTCGCTCCCCTTCAGTTGTGAAATGGGCTAGGCCTAGCAGTGGTTTTGTCAAGCTTAATGTGGACGGCTCATCTTTGGGTAACCCCGAAAAGTCGGGTGGGGGAGGCATTTGTGGGCGCGACAACGGGGAGTTCATATTCGCCTTCGTCGTGGGCTACGGCATCGGGTCAAACACTAGAGCTGAACTAAGGGCAGTGTATAACGGCCTTCGGATGTGTTTTGAGCTTGGTCTCAACAGAATTGAGGTCGAATCAGATTCTAGGATTGTGGTGGGCCTTCTCAATGGTTCCACGAACTCCAGCTGGCGTTAGAAAAATTGGTTGCTGCGGAGTGGCAAGTTGAGGGCGTTAGGGTCTTGCTCTTTCCGTCATGTTCTCAGAGAAGGTAATGCCCCGATCGATGGGATGGCTCGTTTGGGTTCCGACAGCCAACTCTCCTTCTCGACTCATTGCCTTGCTGACCTTCCTTCAAGGATTAGAGGCCTCATCTTCCTAGACAAGGTGGGTCTCGGGGCCATCCGCTCGGCCCCTCTCTAAGGGTCAGGCCCTAGTAGATAGCTAGAGTTTGTTCTTTTCTTTTACGATAGGCCACGAGCTGAGACCCCTTTTTGTCAGCTCCGCTCCTGGCCCGAATGAGTTGTATAGCTTTTCTCTTGGAATATAATCACTCTTTCCTTCGATTTCTGCAGGAGAGACAATGGTGCCTTCATCTTCGGTTTCTCCGCGGCCTACAGGATTGGTTCCAACAACCTAGCGGAACTTCGCGCTATTCACGATGGGCTGGTGTTATGCTTAGAGAAAGTTATGCAAAGAATAATGGTCGAATTTGATTCCAACTTGGTGATTGCAAGTCTCACAAATCAGTCCAACATTCCGTGAAAGTGGAAACCTTGGATTTCACGGATTAAACGATTACGCAGGCAGGGCAATTTTTCCTTCTCTCACACGTTTAGAGAAGGGAGCCATCGTCAGCTAAACATGATTCATACGCACCACAGGACACTTCCAATGGAAGTCCGCGGGATGATTTTTTTATATAGGGTCGGGTTAGGGTCGGTCAGAGCAGTCTATTCGGCCTAATTGATTGTTTTTTTTTTTGTTCTCGTTTTTTACCTTTCTGCTTCTTTGTATATAGGGATCGTCCCTCTCCAATTTTATTTTTTTTGTTTTGAGGGGGCCCGAAATATGGTGCAGTGCTTTTGTAAGCCCCTATTATCGTTTGAATAGAAGGTATATGAGTATTTTTTAAAAAATCACTCTTTCCTTCAAAAAAAGAAGAAGAAGAAGAAGATTCCACAAACTATAATTTTAAATAGTCATGTGGACTACACTTATTTTTCTAGCATGGATAAACAGAATCTGTAGTAAACCCGATAGGATGAAAATTTCATCTCTGACGAGAGATCATATTGATTGGATGAATCCTAACCGTTGCTGTATAAGAATTCTATGCAGTTCTCGGAAGCGGATTATGTGCAGAGTAAACGCCTTTTAACACAGTGAGTAAACTTTGTGCGGCCCATTATGGATGTGTGTCCTATCCATGGAATTCATCCATACTTTCATATCATTTTAGGACATCAACTAGAGTCGGGCATGTCTGACCCAATCCAGTGGATCCGACCCAATTCGAACCGAACCGATGGCCTAGATCGGTGCGGATCAAGTTAGGCCATTCAGATCTGAATGTTTTTCGGATCGAGTTCCGATCGTGGTCAATCCGGACCAACCCAATCCGAATCCCGATTTGAATGGATCCGATCCGGAGTGGATAAACCACATGCATTTTCATGGTGTGCCCCAACAGAGTTTACTCAGTATGATAAAAGAGAGCCAGAAGTAGATTTTCTGGTGTACCACACACCAGCTATATAGCTGCTATTGGTACGTGTCATGCGAAGACAAGTACTGACGCTCCTCGAGCTCCGAGTTGTACGAACGATTCAAAGGAGATCAAAGTTATATGGGCCCCACAGTGATGTAGTTATTATATCTACACCGTTCATATATTTTTAGAGATCATTATAAAGCACTATCCAAAAAATGAATAATATCTAAAGATCATCTGGACCACACCACAAATAGCCGCAAAGAATAATTTTCATCGTTAAACAATTCGTGTGGTCCACTTGATAGCTAGATCTGTCTTATTTTTTATCTCAAGCCTTAAGACGAGCTCGCCAAATGGATGGACGGTTTGGATATGACACATACCCCATGATCAGACCCACAGAACTTGATAACGTCAATACAGCAATGCACCGTGCACAGCTGCACTTGCCTGAAAAGCACGTCACTGCACTTTCGTGCAGTGCACGTCAACACTACTCATGATGCCTAGAAGATGTCCGATAAAAGTGCAGATATGGTAGACAGACAGTTCTCTCAGAGCCATGTGGGGCCCACCTTGATGTATATGTTTTATCTAAGTCGTTCATCCATTTTGACATATCATTTTAGGCCTTGAGCACAAAAAGGCGGTATATTAAAGGCTGAAGTGGACAACACCACATGACACAGTTGGACTAAATTCATACGATCCGAATCGTACCCAACCCGATTCGACTCAGTTTCCCTGACCGAGTCGGACTCGGTTCGGGTCAGGGCAATCATGCATCGGATCAATTCGAGTCAGATGTCCCGGACTCGGTCCCGGTTCGGATCGAGTTCGGGCCAGGTTATGTAGATTTTGGACCGAATCGAGTTAAACCCAATCCGATCCAACTCGGTCAGATGCTCAGCTCTAAGTCATCAACCCAAAATTGAAGTACATCCAAAGATCTATTGGACCTCACCAGATGAAACGGTGGGGATTTAGCCAACTAGGGGCACGGTATGTCCTCCCTGTGGCCTGTTTGTGGCGATTTCAACGCCGTCTTATTGCCTTCTGAACGGCTAGGGGCAACCACGTTCGACTCTAATAATGCAGTTGAATTCGTAGATGGATTGGATAGAGCGGGCCTCCATGATGAGAGATTTTCTAGTAACAGATTTACCTGGTGCAACAGTCAGACAGGTCAGCTGAGAGTGTGGGCTAGACTTGATAGGATTTGCTGTAATGATCGGTGGGTCCAAGCTTTAATTTCCTGATTTCCTCGTGACACATTTCCCTACCATGCGCCACTGCTCATCTCTTTTCCTAGCCCACGTCCATCAACCCCCAAATCTTTCAAATTTCAACGCATGTGGATTTCTCATGACGGTTATAAGGACTTGGTCGAGAGCAGCTGGGCCGGCCATTCCCCTAGCAATCCGATTCAAGCTCTGATAAGCAAGATGAAAAGAACTAAAGCTGCCCTTAAATTCTGGAACAGACAGGTCTTTGGAGACTTGTTTCTCAATCTAAAGAAGGCTGAGATGGATCTGCGTTCAGCGGAAGTCACGGTTCAAGGTTCGACTAATTCCCGAGGCCTGCAACTACTTCAATCTGCGAAAGACAGGATGGTGCACCTGGAGCTGTGTGAAGAAATATACTGGAAGAAAAAGTCGAGAAATCACTAGTTGAAGGAAGGAGATAGAAACACTAGATTTTTCCACGCCACCGCTTCTGTAAAACTTAGGAGGGCCAAGATTCAAGAGATCGTGGTAGAGGATGGTGAGGTGATTGCGGGCTGCGATGAAATCAAAAATGCAGTCGTCTCTTTCTTCCAGAATCTGATGTAAGAGGATCAGGAGTCTTAAGTAGGAGACCTCCTTCACCCCATCCCTCTTCTAGTAACTCAGGAGAAAAACCGGGACCTCCTCTTAGAGCCTCCTATGGATGAGGTCCGGGAGGCAGCTATGGGCATTCCTTCGGATGGGCCCCCTGGCCCAAACAGATTTTTGGGCGCGTTCTTCCAAGCAAGCTGGGACACAGTTAGCCATGACATCCTCAAAGCGACTAGATTCTTATTTAGAGGAGGCACTTTGTCAAGGAATCTCACATCGTCCCTCATATGCCTCATTCCCAAGATAAGCACTCCGAGATCCTTTGCGGAATTTAGACCGATCAGCTTATGTAATTGCCTGTATAAAATCTTCTCCAAAGTTATTGCTTCCAGATTAGGAAAGATTCTTCCAGGTATCATCTCTCCCGAGCAAGGAGCTTTTGTGTAGGGCCGATCTATAGCTGAAAATTGTGTGCTAACCCAGAAAATATTTCAAGATATCAACAGGAAAACTCATGGCGGGAACATTCTGATGAAGTTAGATATGAAAAAGGCCTATGATAGACTGAATTGGTCATTCTTGAAGCAAGTGCTAACAAAGTTCGGGTTTGGTAAGGAATGGATCGCTTTGGTGGAAAGGTGCTGGTCCAACTCCTGGTTCTCGATCATTATCAACGGGGAACCAGTGGGTTTCTTCAAATCGTCTAGAGGTCTCCGCCAGGGGGACCCTATCTCTCCAGGTCTTTTCATCCTGGCAGCAGAGGTCCTAGGAAGGGGATTCAAACAGCTAATGACAAAGGGCCCACACAGTAGTTCAAGACTTCTAGGAGCTGCCCCCTTATTTCTCATCTCCTCTTCACAGACAACACCATTCTTTTCGCCAATGGTAGCAGGAAATCTCTAGCTGTTGTAGCTTCCTTTCTTCATAAGTATGAGAGGGCCTCAGGTCAGAAAATTAATTGCCATAAGAGATTCTATATCCCTGCTGACTCCATATTTGAAGCTCGTTGCAGAGATGCAATTGCAATCTTGGGTTTTCGAAAAGCTGAAGCCCCGTTCACCTATCTTGGAGTCCCCATCTTCAAAGGTAGATGGAAGAAGGCTTATTTCATCACCTTGACCAACAAAATCCAGAAGAAAATCGAAGGGTGGAAGAGTCGGATCCTCTCCCAAGCGGGTAGGCTCACGCTGGTGAATCATGTGCTAACCAGTATTATAGTGCATATGCTGGCAGCCCTCGACATGCCTGTGCCTGCCCTTAACATTCTCCAAAGTTCCTTTTCATATTTCTTCTAGGGATTTGATGGGTCCAGAAAGAAACGCCATTGGGTTTCCTGGAAGAACATGGCCTTTCCAGCAGCGGAAGGCGGGCTGAACCTGAGGACTTTGCATTCAATCATGGCGGCCTTCAAGATGAAGCTCGCTTAGGCAGTTAGTGATAAGGAGTTAAAGAATTGTTGGAGCTCTTTTGTCAAGGTGAAATATGCTGCAGATCTGATTCTGTCGATGGCCATTCCTGCTACCCGTTGGCCTCTCCTATGTGGAAACGGGTATGCAAAGTTCTTCCTAAGGTGGACGGTCTATCACGCTGGATTGTGGGGCAGAGTAACCTCTACTTTTGGAATTGTAACTGGACCGGGTTTGGTCAGTTGCGTTATTCCAGAGATACGCCGATTCCAACATCGCTCTAAGACCTCCAAGTTAAGGACGTCATTGGCCCCAAGGGCAGGAATTCGCCAACCGAGGTGGCGTCCTTCCTCCTGCAACACATTATTGACCTCATTTCAGCAGATGGTGTTTGCACCTCTGCTAACCCAGACACAAAAATCTGGCAAGGTTCGAAGAATGGAAAGTTCCTGGTGGGCCAAGTGTGGAACGCTATCAGGCCTCGAGCAGACAACAAGCGTTGGGCATACTGGGTTTGGCATGCCAAACTCCCTCCAAAATTGTCCCTCCTCGCCTGAAAATTTCTGCACAATGCGGTCCCGGTTGACGACAACATCTAGAAGAAGGGGATCACTCTCTGCTCCAGATGCCACTGTTGCACTGCTCCGTAATCCCCAGACATGGAATCGACTAACCATCTATTCTCCCATAGTGACACGGCCAAGAAGGTTTGGTAGCATTTTGAGCACATCTTCAGCATTTGCCCACCCCCTCCTCTTCAGCGTCAACAACTGCTCTTCATTGGTGGGAAAACACGCCCTCCTCTAACTTGATCCTGTTGTTGAAGGGCCTCATTCCAGCCTTTATCATCTGGGAGCTTTCGATGGCTAGGAACAGAGCTAGATTCGAGGATCAACAGATGAAAGCTCCGGCAATCATCACCAAGGTGCGCAACTGGATTCTTCTCGTCGGTAAGTCGCTTTCGCGGCCCAAGTCCTTCAAATTGCTAGCTCAACTCACCTTCAACCTTTTGGGCATCAGCCCTCCTCCTCCAATCCAGCCAACCCATGCGATTGTGAAGTGGAGGAGACCCTCACTTGGCTGGACAAGGTGGACATGGATGGCGCTGCGAGGGGCAATCCAGGTCAATCGAGTGGGGAAGGAGTGGGTCGTGACCACCGGGGCAATTTCCTGTTCACGTTTTCTTCAGGGTATGGTTTTGGTACCAATTACAAGGCTGAAATGCGGGCAGTGCTAGATGGGATTTCCCTGGCAATCCAGTGGGGTTTTTCTAACTTGGAGGTGGCCAGCGACTCAGTTCGGTTGTTGCTGCTTTATCGGGTCTCTCTTCCGACCCCTGGACCTCGTGGTAGTGGAGAAGAAGGATAGAAGATGTGAGATCTTCAGCTTACCAGCCGAACAGGGGACAACACTGCAGCTATCAGATTCAGCAAGCTCAGGTTGTTGTCGAATCTCTAGACCATTTATTGAGCACCAACGGATCAGCCAGTCAGGTCTAGGCTCACTTCATCATTCTTTTTGATATCCCGTTAATCTACAACTCCCCTATTCTTTAGCGGATCCAGCAATGGTCTGCTGGAGCCAATGAAAGATCTATAATTAAAATGCTAATTGGCTTTCTCCCCTGTTTTGTCATCTGGGAACTGTGGATAAGTCGCAATGCAGCTCGTTATGAGGGCTGTAAAATGTCAATAGAAAGCATCATTTTCAACGTCCGTCGATGGCTACGCGAGATCGGCAATCTAATTCAAGCCCCGAACAAAAAATTCATGGCAGAGGACATCATCGTTCAGTCTTTAAGGCTCAATTCCGCTACCAATATCCCTGTTTCCAAACCGTTGATAGTGAGATGGTTAAAGCCACCCAAGAACTGGCTAAAACTGAACACTGATGGATCCTCGAGAGGTAACCCAGGTGACAGTGGCAGTGGAGGAGTGTGTCGGGATCATTTGGGCCAACTACTCTTTGCATTTCACAAACATTATGGAAATTCTTCAAACACTTGTGCGGAAGCTCGGGCCATGCTGGATGGACTTAATATTGGCTCCAACCTAGGCCTTGTAAATATCATAGTTGAAACTGACTGCCCATCCTCTGAAATTTATGGTACACCTTGGGAATCATTAAGGATAAAATTCGGAGCCTTAATCTGGTGATCAACCATATTTTTAGAGAGGGGAACTTAGTGGCAGATGCGCTAGCAAGAATGGCTAGTGAGGGCTGCCCGGATATGATCTACACGCGCCGTTCCTAGATTCCAAGGTTAGTCAGAGGAGCTTTACTTTTAGATAACACAGGGATTGGTGCTCTTAGACGTCAGTGATTGGGGGCTAATATCCTTTCCGTCGCCTCAACTTTTTGTAGAGTTTTTTCGCTTATTTGAGGGTTATTTTAACCCTCTTGTCCAGTTTATGTCACATGATAGGTGAGGCCACCATCCTTTTTATTGGGCCACCCGAAAGGTTATACATTTTGTTGATCAATGAAATCCCTCGGCCTAGTGCCTTCTTTAAAAAAATAATAAAATCATAAAAATAAAAATAAAAAATAAAAATTTGGATGTGTCCATTTCCCTGGTCCTGAGGGAGGCGAATGAGGTGGCAGATTGGCTGGCCATGCTGGCTAGCATGAACCAGTCCAATATTATTTTTCACGCTCTAGAGATCATATCCTCCTCGACAAGATAGCGTTGGTATACATTCGAGAGGTCTAGCCTGTAGTTTTCCCATGTAACAGTTTTCCCTTGTCATACATGATAGGAGGGCTAGTTCCTTTTTGTATATTGGCCCTTGTGAATCTCTCTCTATACAGCCCTGGGCCTCGCCCTTTTGCAATAAAATTCTTTTTGTTGAAAAAATAAAAAATAAAATAGGGTGGGGATAATGACTTCCACCGTTGAAACCTTCTTATGGCCTACAATGATGTTTATTTTTCATCCAAACTTTTCACGAAGTCACAGAGACAGGGATGAAGGTAAAAATACAAATATTGGCTTGATTTAAAATTTATATGGCTCCCGATAAGTTTTCAATGGTAGGCGTTCAATTCACACTGTATACTGTGGTGTTGGTCCACTTGATCTTTGGATACGTTTAAATTTTACGATCTTTCCCTGAACTTAGATGATAAAATGGATGGATGGCGTGGATAAGACATATACATAATGGTGGGCCCCATAGAGTTTACTCAGTATACTATTTGCCTCTACTATTCTCTCTTTAAAGTACATGTGACCAACATGTGGTGATCAGTACTGTTGATCCTCTTTGATACTGTGGGGATGAGCTATAAGACAAAATTCAGAGTGATTGGATAATGGATAAACGTGACTGCTAACCACTCCTTTTGTAGGCCACTTATCAGACAGCTAAGACATTCCACTCCCCATCTATGGGATGGTCCAATAGGATAATGGTTCCGATCACAACATCTTTGCCAGGTGCTGCACACTGGCATTTCCCTTTTTTAAAAAAGTGGTGCACCAAATTTACTAAAATTTGATCAATGATTTCTGCACTACATCCTTACATGGTTAGGATCATACTGTCACTGTAATTTTTCATCTATGGTCCGTTCACGGAGCCTTAAGATGAATGAGTGGTTCAGATCATCACACACTTCATTATGAAGGACATCTTACAAGTAGGTTAGATTCTGAAGGTTTCCCAGCTCTTTGGGAATGCTCCCTGATATGGCATTCATGCTAACGAAACTGAGAGAGAGAGGGAAAAAATTTTCAAAAAAATGTTAGAGTCATAGTCTGTTGCACCATAAATCAGGCACATTGAAATGACACCTCGCACATGTTGAGATTTTGGCCTGCGGAATCATACAGACCTAGATCTAGGATAGCAATTCAATAGCACCAAACACATACAAGAGAACACACAGATTTAACATGGAAAACCCTTGCGAGAAAAAACCACGGCACAAAGCGACAAAATTCTACTATGAAAGCATCAATTACAAAGAGAGAGGACTTACCCGATTCGAACAACCTCGAATCTCACCCTTGCTACACCCTTTGATAACCCTAGAACCCTTTAGAATACCTTTAGGAAGTCTTAGAATTATTTCTCATCCCCTAGAAAAACCCTAGGGACACTTATTTATAGTTTAGGCAACTTCCTTTTCACGCCCTTACGAAAATCGTCTCAAATTTCCGCAGTCCGCATCAAATCCGGAAACAAATCTGTGTAACCTCGACTGGTCGTGTAAACTGCACGAGGCCACGACTGGTCGAGCACCTCGAAACCCCAAAAAAGATGCTCGCTGGACTTTGAGTCGAGCAGCTCCCATGACCGGTCGAGCCAGGCTCACGACCGGTCGAGCAGCCCCAAAAACGTCAGATTGAAAGCTTTCTGACAACAATCTCCACCAAGTCTTCAATCTTCAGCCGTGTATCCTTGACCTCTTCTCTTATCTCTGCATCATAGCTTCTCGTGCACACTCCGTCTTTCTTTTCCGCCATCGCCAAGCCCAGAGAAGTTACACAGAACTTGAACTTCTCTGCAGGAATGATCTAGGTGAGTATGTCTGCAAGATCAAAATCCACGCGCTCAACCACCTTTGCTCTTGTCTTCTCAAAAAGAAAGACGTAGTCTTCTTACCATCTCACCGCTACCCAATATTGTTTGTTGGGGTACTTGCTCACAACACTGATAGCCTGTGAAATAACTAGTCTAATACAAACCATGACATACACTGTCAACCACATTCGAATAATGCTCATAAGATATCCTGCTTTTCCTCATCCATTTTGTGACATGTCCTGAGGAAAACTTGAGGAGAGACGCGTAGGGAACGCTCTCCGGCTTTACCTGACCCATCACATCTTTGATTAATACTTACCCAAGGTATTCCTCCTGTGATTACCAAAGCCTACTCCTCATTTAGTCTCAACGCCGAGAGCCATCTTTGCGGCCCCCCGATCCTTCATCTTGAATGTCCCACTTAACCTAGTCTTCAGTATATTAATTTCAGACATGTCATAATTGGCAATCTATATATCATCAATTCCTGACTCACCATGAAGGAATCAAACCACTGCCTAGGCGACAAGTCGAACCATGACCTCCTGCAAAGTCATTTCTCAGCCCCTTTAACTTTGAACCGCTCTGGTTGCTTTATGTAGATCTGCTCTTCACTTTCCCTTGGAGAAGTGCAGACTCCACATCCATCCTTCCAGCTCAAGATCACATTGGCCAACCAGCGCCAATCACGAATCTAATAGACACCTATTATACCGTCAGCGCGAATATCTCTGAGAAGCCGATCCCTTCTCTCTGAGCATAACCTTTCGCTACCAACCTCACCCTATATCTATGTTGTATCCTCCTGAAGATTCACTAGCATCCAACCGCTCCCATGTGTCGGTCTGGTATAACGAATCCATCACATCGTCCATAGTCACCTTATACTTCTCAGCACTAGGCTCACCTAGAGCCATCTGAATAGAAGATGAATTCCCTGCAATATTGGAGTCATCCATGTACCTCACCGATATCCTACGATCATGCCGTGTGATTCTTCTCACAGGTGACTGCTCCACCTGCTCTGTATCCCTGTCCGCATGTCTCAGCCTTCCTGCCATGCTCGCTCATGTGGCCATATATGCCCAACATGCCACACACATGCAGAGGTGGAATCTGCTACATCCACTACAGCTCCACCTTTTGAAGTGCTCCCGATCAACCTGTACATGTTACCGAGTCGTCGCGCTTTCATGATTACACGTGCCCCCTTAGATACTCTAAGAGCACCATTAATACCTGTGTACTTGTATCCTTCTGCCACAAGAACACCAAGAGAAATCAGATTCTGCTTCAAATCAGGAACATACCTGACATCAGTCAAGGTACGCTCCACCCCATCAAAATCCTGATGTGCACCGAACCAATAGCCACAACATTATAGGCAATATCATTGCCCATAAATACCTGTCCACTATCGCACTCCTTATAGCTTGTAAACCAACTCCGATGAGGAGTCATGTGAAAAGATGCCCCTGTATCTAGCATCCACTCGTCCTTATGATCATCGTATGACCGTCTGAGCGAAGACACAGATAAAACATCACCATCACATCTATTCGATCCATCTGACGTGACAGCATTGGCCTCTCTGTATGAAGCCTTAGAATCTTCTCTCTTCGATTTAGGATTTTCACAATCCTTCTTCACATGTCCTTCCTTCTCACAATTCCAACATTTTACATTTCCTTTGCCTTTGCCCTTAGATTTGGATCCATAACTTGAAGAACCCATACCTTGTTCATAATTCCTACCCCTTGTAAATAGTGCATCAGAAGATGTCCCCATGTCGCCGTTTAGCTTTCTCATAACCTTCCCTTGAAGGGCTGAGATAACGGTGTCGACACTTAGGGTTTTATTCGTGCTGCACATAGTGTCCTTGAATGACTCATACGACGCCAGGAGAGAATTCAACAACATACATGCTTGTTCTTCATCTTTCATCACTTCCTCCATATCCAGCAAATTGTAAACTAATTTATTATTTCTGATGTGACCCTCTAGATCTTCACCCTTTGCCATCTTGAAGTTATACATTGCCACTTCAAGTGTATGCGATTTTCAAAGGATTTTTTCGCATAGACATCCTCTAACTTCGCCCATAACTTAGCCGCAGTTTTCTCCCTCATGACGTTGTAGAGAACCTCATTCATGAGACAAACGGATTGATGATAAAACCTTCTTATCAAGAGCATTCCAATCATCATCAGTCATAGTAGACTTTCGCTCCTCAAGAGTACCATCTTCGCCTTACTTGATTAAGGAACTGATTATCTTGATCTTCCATAACTCAAAATTATTTTTTCCTAAGTACTTCTCAATCTCGTACCTTGTACTTCCCATTATTACTAATCCCTTATATTCAGATCTGTGCCCTAACGATTTCTCTAATACTACTTGTTGGGATTTTGGCCTGCAGAATCACACATATCTAGATCTAGGATAGTAATTCAATGGCACCAAGCACATACAAGAGAACACTCAGATTTAACGTGGAAAACCCTTGCAGGAAAAAACTACGGCATAAAGCGACAGAATTCCACTATGAAAGCATCAATTACAAAGAGAGAGGACTTACCCGATTCGAACAACCTCAAATCTCACCCTCGCTATACCTTTTGATAACCCTAGAACCCTTTAGAATACCTTTAGAAAGCCTTAGAATTATTTCTCATCCCTTAGAAAAACCCTAGGGATACCTATTTATAGTTTAGGCAACTTCTCTTTCACACCCTTGCGAAAGCCAACTCAAATTTCTGCAGTCCGCATCAAATCCGGAAACAAATCTGCATAATCTCGACCGGTCGTGCATGGGCCACGACCGGTCGAGCACCTCGGAACCCCACAAAAGATGCTTGCTGGACTTTGAGTCGAGCAACTCCCACGACCGGTCGAGCAGCCCCAAAAACGTCAGATTGAAGGCTTTCTGACAACAACACACACATATACCTCAATCCGGACAGTCCAACGTGTGCCCCATCGGGCTATATAAAATTTTGATGGTGCAGATTAAGGTACCTATATGCCATAGGTGATTGCAAGGTGTAAAAATAAAAATAAAAATAAAAAATGCCATGTGTAGGATGAATTTGGTCGCAAATATAATCTACCATGTGATGTAGATTATCATATAAATACTGGGGTGATTGCACCAACAAAATGGTGTCGGCTGTGGGCATGATCCTTGTCGTTAATGTCAGGGTCCCACGCTATAGTTTCAAGAGTATATGAGAGTCGCTATTTAACGAATACAACTATCCAATCATATGATCAAATCGATTGTCGGCCCATAGTGGGACCCACAAAATGAAAGGCTGACTATCCTCATACCTTGCTGGACTTGCTCAACCATAATTTTGAACATGATCCACAGGTGTATAGAGCCATGTCCATCTCTATACAAGCACAGTTTTGATCATGGCACAGGTGCGCAGATCCGACCTTTCTATAAGGTGGACCTCACTGATTAGATATTCTGGATAAAAATCATGTAGGTTTACTCCTCAAGTGGGCCAGTGTATAGATCAAACTTCGACCTAAATCAATTTTTATCCAGCCATCCATTTCTTGTGTGTCCGCCCCAACTGGAAAAGGCCTGATCAGCGGATGGAAAGCTCCGATCCTACACATATGCCATTGTGAGACATGTGATCGCATATAGACGGATGAGATTTGTATTCTTTATTTGTTGTGCCCTTGAGATCAGTTGTGACAGTCCAAATGCTGATCAGATAATCCTAACCATCCAACAGGAGGCCACCAACTGACGGTTAGAAAGAAACTGGTCAGTTTTCCAAGTTCAACGGTTGGAAAATTACCTCTCACACCGACTTCAGGAGTCCAAAATTAAGACTGTCTGCAGATGGTTGGGCAGTTCCTAGCCACCAATTGGGGGCATTGGTTGTACTTTTATTTATAACCGTCTATTCCCATCCTCAAAAGTCCTTGAAATCGGTGGTTATGATCATACAGACTGCTATGGTCTTTTTTGGCACGGCACATTTCATGCCAGAGCCAACAGATCAACCACGGGATTTATCACCGTGTATGAAGATGTAATGCTTTATAAGATACAACTAATTGCACCAGATACAAACCACTGTAACAGTTAAGTACTGCCACATTGGAAGTGGTGATGACTCCTTTACATACCACATGGTACTCACGTGGAGCTATCCAGACCATCCAAATTGCGAGAAAACTGTGGATGGAGTATAACTAAAATTCAGCTGATAAAGTAATAATCCTAGTCATCCAAGTGATGGTAAAAGTAAATTAACGAGTGTTCCAAATTCAAAGGGAAAAGTCAGATGGATCGTATCAAACTCTTGGTTAATTTTTTATTTTTTTTTCCCTTGTGTACATGCTTCATCCATGAATGTTTCAGAAATTTGGATGGTCTGGATTCTCCTACGACCATGCCATGTGGACAGTCAACTAGTGATCAGTAATAGCAACAGCAGATATACATTTCGATACTTACAGGTTACTCAATTTCATTAAATTGCCGATAGAAGCTGGCAAGGGACCCGTTAAGTAACTTCGTGACAAATCCCTGCAACAGATACAGAAAACACTTGTTGAGGTGTGAGTGAAGGTAGGACTTAGGAGGCCTATGGTTAACAAGTTTATCCCGAGCATGCATGTAATAGACTGAACCCGATGTAGGGTCAGACCTGGCCCCATCACTGCAAAATCTGGTCCGTTGACAGCCCTAGCTCGACCTGACCAGATGTTAACAACAATGAATTTTGACACCTACCAGCCAAATTACTAACTTGCCTAATCTTTTAAACACATGCTGAGTCCGGACTCACTTGCACTCTGGCTGTGGGTAGACGAATCATATGAGTTAAATGCGACTTGTCTAAGTTAATTTGGACTTAGTCTGACCTATAGGTTGGCCTAATTATTCGGATTACGTTTTGCAAAGATCACCACATCCTCTCATTGAGTGGAACACACTTGTATTTTATTACTTATCAACAATAAATATTGTTGTTATGGTGCGGTCCATTTAGTGAGTGGATAGGTTTGAATTTTGTACAAGGCTATTCTCATGGTGGAGCCAACCTATAAGAAGGTTGGATATAATTCATTGGGTGGACAGTAACTTATGATTCAATTGGTTCGACTTAAAAGCTTCTCATAAAGAAAACTTAAAGAAAGGAAATAAATAAATAAATATTTGCATATTAATCTCTACAATTTGAGTGGCAAATTTGAAAATCCAACCGCAACATATGAGATTTCTCAAGAAGAATAATTAAATATAATAATAACACCAAGATCCATAGCTCAACTGGCAGACTGAGTGGAGATACCTCGTTTCAACACTTGAGGTCTTGGTATCGATCCCTAGCGGAGGTGGCTAACATGGAGTGTGTGTACTGACATGGGTGTGTACTAACAAACTAAACCAAAATAATAATAATAATAATAATAATAATAAGAGAGGTTACAGTTCTTGCCGACTAGTCAAATTCCCCCAGCTTAGGTGGGAGCGAATCATTGAAGTTGTTTGAGCATATATCCCTGAAAATTTAAAATAATTAATTAATCATTTCATAACCAAAAGCATCCTGTTTTGGCCTGAAATCACTACAATAACCTACGTCAATTTTCTATCATTTAAGAACTGAACACACGCAGATGGAAGTATGCTAACTTCTGGTGCAGCCAAACCTTTCCTGCCAACGTGTTGTTTGTGCAGAACATCCGTACCATGCTAATGTCAGGCCATATGATGAAGAGGAGCAGATTAGGTATGGCCCGGGCCCACCCAAGATGATGAGGTCCTTACCATGGGGCCCACATTGATGTATGCATGATTCTACATCTATGTCATCCATCCATGACGCAGTGATGAACGTGATGAGGATAAATACTCCGAATCCACGGAGCTTCTCTAAACTCCTCACAGAGACTTCTCAAATCCATGAGGAAAGAAAGCAGAAAATGGTTAATTCTTTAATAAAAACGAGTTCACAACCCTTTAAATAGGGATACCAAGCAATAGGAAAGAAATCGGAATCAAACTACAACTAAAACACCTAGAATTCGCGACTTACTATAAATAGTAAACTTACTATTTATAGACGGTCGTGACGTCTACTAGTGCACAAGGTTTTCAGCCAAAACTAGTAAGTGTCCTATTTGGCTTCACCAAACCGTTCTCCTAATTATTTTAAGCTCTTTTCACATTGGGCGCAACTCATAAAGCCCGACGGATGAAGAGTTATAACCAAACTAAAACTTACTATTTATAGTAAAAACGAAATTAAAACAGGGAAACGACCGTCGATCCAGGGGTTTTTCGCAATTTCGGGCGTCACAACCCGGCATAGCGGGGTTGGTTGGCTAAAGTAGCTCGTTCTACCCCAAAATCATATATTTTATGTCAGATAACTCATTCCGGATTGCGAGATACACCCGATCTAAGGTCCGATGGTCCGGATCACTTCTGTCGTCGACCGAGCCTTTTCTGATCCATCTTGGCCATGAAACTGTCCGCGACCCACTCTACATCATTTGCCATATCATTTTATGATATGAGCCTAAAAATGAAGCAGATCGACCCAATTCTAAGGTGGACCATACTATACGAAATGGTGGTCATTGACCATTAATGGGCTGCATAAGTTTTGTATCAAGCAGGTTTATGTGACTTTATCAACAGGTTGGATGGAAAATAAACACCAAGGAAACAGTACAGTGGCCCAAGGATGTTCTTAATGGTAGGGCCTTCAATCACCACATTTTCCTAAAGTATGGTCTGCTTGAGGTTTGGATCCCATAACCGGAAATGATCCGGTAATACCGTAAAACAGATGGGTGGTGTGGATATAGTTTACACACATCAAGCTGGGCCCTATGGTAAGGGCGGCACCGTCTTGGGTGAGGCCGGGGCCACACCTAATCCACCCCATGATGATGATCATCTAGATCAAACAATCAGATGGGTCCGGCTCAAAAATCATGTAGGTTTACTCCTCCAGTGGACCAGTGTACAAAACAAACTTCTAGCTAAAGCAACTTCTATCCAGCCATCCATTTGTTGTGTGTCCGCCCCAACCCAAAAAGGCCTGACCGGTGGATGGAAAGGTCCGATCCTACACGTATGCCATTGCGGGACATGTGATCGATTGCATATAGACGGATGAGATTCGTATTCTTCATTTGTTGTGCCCTCGAGATCGGTTTGTGACAGGCCAAATGAAGCTGATCAGATAATCCTAACCATTCAACTGGAGGCCACCAGCGGACAGTTAGAAAGAAACTGGTCAGTTTTCCAAGTTCAACGGTTGGAAAATTACCTCTCACCGACTTCAGGAGCCCATAATTAAGACGGTCTGCAGATGGTTAACCAGTTCTTAGCCACCAATTGGAGGCATTGGTTGTACTTTTATTTATTACCGTCTATTCCCATCCTCAAAAGTCCTTGAAATCGTTGGTTACGATCATACAGACTGCTATGGTCTGTTTTGGTAAGGCACATTTCAGGCCAGGGCCAACAGATCAACCATAGGATAAATCATGTATGAAAATGTAAAGCTTTATAAGATACAACTGATTGCACCGGATTCAAACTACTGTAATAGTTAACCGCCCCTTTGATAATGGCGATGAGTCCTTCGGATACCATGTCGTACTCATGTGGAGCTATCCAGACCATTCAAAATGTGAGAAAACTATGGATGGAGTATATAGCTAAAATCCGGATGATAAAGTAATCCTAGCCATCCAAGTGATGGTCATTGGGTGAACGATTAAAATTAAATTAACGAGTGTTCCAAATTCAAAGGTAAAAGTCAGATGGATCTTATCAAACACTTGGTGTAATTTTTTCCCCTTGTGTATGCTGCATCCATGAATGTTTCAGATATTTGGATGGCGACCATGCCATGTGGACGGTTAACAAGTGATAAGTAATAGCAACAGCAGATACTGTGGGAGTGTGGGGGTGTGTGTGCGTGTGTTAAAAAAAAAAAAAAAAAAAAAAAAAAAAAAAAAAGATACTGTTGGAGAAATTTCAATACTTACAGGTTGCTCAGGTGCTTTAAATTGCCGATAGATGCTGGCAAGGGACCCGTTATGTAATTTTGTGAGACATCCCTGCAATATATACAGAAAACACTTGTTAACGGATGGAAAATTAGATCTCACCGACTTCAAGGTGTCAACAATGTTACAGTTAAGTGGTGGTGGCTCATTCACATACCATGTGGCACTCATGTGCAGCTATCCACACCATCCAAATTGTGAGGAAACTGTGGATGGAACAAGCATTTATAAAAAATACAGCTGATAAAGTAATCCTAACCATCCAATTGATGGTCACCGGATGAACAGTTAAAAGTAAATTAACAAATGTTCCAAATTTAAAGGAAAAGTCAGATGACTCATATCAAGCTGTTGGTATAATTTCTTTTTCCTTGTGTATGCTGCATCCACAAATGTTTCAGAGATTTGGGTGGTCTAGATTACCCTACAGCCATGCCACGTGGACTATTAACGAGTGACACGTGTATAAGAAAACACTAGGTGACGTGTGACACGTGTATAAGATAAAGCCGCTCATCAGGTGGGGGCCCACCACATGAGTTGATCCATTGCATTTCTGAGCCAGGTAACAAAATGTGGCCCAATTGAGTGAACGTAGGACTCGGTAGGACTGTGGTTAATAAATTTAGCCTAGGTTTGTATGTAATAGACTCAAGGGCCTGGCCCAAACATTGCAAAATCTAGGCTGAAGCCAACTCAAGGCCTGGCCCATTGACAGCCCGAGCCTGACCTGGCTAGATATTAAGAGCAATAGGCTTGACCCCTACCCAGCCCATTTACAAACTGAGCCCAATCTTTCAAACACATGCTGAGTCCCGACCCACTTGCACTCTAGCCATGGATGGATGAATCAGATGAGTTAAATGAGACTAGTCTGAGTTATTTGGACTCACATCATGAGTCACCCCGGACTGGGGTGAGTCAGGCTGATTCACTTCCAACTCAGGTGAGTTACGAATCAAATAGAATTATATTCAAAATTCTAAACATATCATCGGCATTTCTGAAGAAGAATAATTAAATAGAATTATATTTTTAAAAAAAAAAAAACATAATTACAGATATTGCAGACTTGAAAGATTCCCCAGCTCAGGTGGTAGCAAACCCTTGAAGCCAGCTCTCCGTATATCCCTGAAAAAAAAAATGATTATATTTTGTTATTTATCAATTCCTAAAATTTATTGTTACAGTCTGGCCCATGCACCTAATGAGTGGATGAGAATGATTTTCATGTAGAGGCTCTGAGAATCCTCTGTTCGGCACTTCTGCTGCAAGAATGAAGAGGCTTGGGGATAAAGGATCTCCTTGGCGCAAGCCTCTGGAAGATTTGAAAAAGCCCGCGCCGTCCCCGTTTATGACGTACCATGTATGATTTTGGGGTAGGAGAAGCTACTTTAGCCAACAACCGATGCTGAAAATTTGAAATTCCATTAGATCGGCTGTCAAAAATCCATTCTAATTCCGTTTTAGCTATTTATAATAAGTTTTAGTTTGAAAATAACTCTTTATCCTTTGAGCTTTAGGGTTGTGTCCAACATGAAAAGTGCTTAAAAAATTATGAGAAGAATGTGGTCAAGTCGAATATGACACCTACTATATATAGTAAATTTAATATTTATAGTCAATTACGAATTTTAAGAGTTCGAGTTGAAGTTTGATGCTGAAACTTCTTTCAACGTTTTGTATCACTACTTAAAGGGTTGTAAATTCGTTTTTATTATCTATCAATGAAATTTTAAACTTTTAAAATTTATTTCTATTTTCTTATTTTCCCTCTTGGATTCGAGAAGTCTCTGTGATGAGTCCAAAGAAGCTTCGTGGATTCGGAGTAGTTATCCTTGAGGAAGACAGTGATCGACCTCATCACGTTCATCCTTGCATCAATTGGTATCAGAGTGAGAACTACCCTCGGCTCGATTGCAAACAATGAAGGCATGGACCAAATCCTATAGACAGCAATCATGGGATTCGTTATCTTTCGAAAAGAATGAAAACTTTCTACCTAGAGAGTCAGTTGACTATCTAAGGGGTGATGAAACCCTCGACCGTATTGCGGATACGCTAATTCCGCCCCAAGGTATTGCTCAACCACCTGTGGTCGTGGTATGACAAACCTCGATTTCTACAACGCACCATCCAATAGTGAATCGAAGGCCACCACTTTAATTGTGAGGAACCCGTTGCACATGCCAAAGGTAGAAATATATTTACAGCGGCACAACATCTTTCAAACGAGGTACACTGTAAGAAAAAAAGAGTTTGTAATGTGATCATCAATGTCTGGAGCAGTGAGAATCTCACGTCAAAAATCATGGTGAAAAATTTACAACTGAAAATAGAAAGCACACATTTCCGTACACGATTGGATGGATCAAGGAGGTCAACAAAACAGAGGTAACCGAACGATGTCATATATCCTTTTCCATTGGTAAATATTATTAGGACGAAGTAAGTGTGACGTAGTCTACATGAAAGCTTGTCACATGTTACTTGGTCGACCATGGCAATATAATATTGATGCGATGCATAGAGGCTGGTATAACGTATTTATATTTATTAAAACGATAAAAAATTATCCTCACCCCTATGGGGACGGAGAACCAACCCAACACTTTTAAAGTGGAGGGACAGTCTCTCATACCAAATAGGATTTTGTTAGACGATCTAAGGAAACAGGAGATGTAGATGCATTAGTTAAAAAGGAAAAATATATGGAGTCTGTGAACATTCAAGAGGATTTGAAATCAGTGTTGAAGAAGATCAAGGTGATTACGCTCAATGAACTCCCTAATAAATTAACTCCTATACGAGGTATACAAAGCGACATTGATCTTATCTCAAGAGCAAGTCTGCCTAATTGACCACATTATCAGAAAGAATGCGAGATCTTGCAGGCACAAGTGAAAGAATTGATTCATACTAGTTAAGTTAAGAAGAGCATGAGTACGTACAACTCGAGAGCCTAATGCAAGATAAAAGGAAAAGACTGATAAACATCGACGTCATAAATTATTTGAGTATCATGAGCGAAGTCCCTTGAGTAACTCAAGGACGAGTTTTTTTTTGCAAGTGGAGGGGTTTGATGTAGGATGTGGCACCGATACATTCATAGCATAGTTGGACTAAAAGAAGGCGAACCATAAATTGGCCATAACTTTTGATCCGAGTATCGTTACGGTGCGCACCTGACCAAGTATCATGTACCGAATCAGGATGAGAACTGGAGGACGAGTTCTTTTTGAAGTGGAGGTGACCGATGTAGAGCGGGTCGTGGACACTTTCATGTCCAAGTGGACCAGAGAAGGCCCGATCGGAGGCGGAAGTCATCAAGACCGTCACAACCTTAAAATAGGCATATCTCATAAACCCGAATGAGTTACTCGACATACCATATATGATATTGGGGTAGGAGAAGCCATTTTAGCCAACCAACTCGGAATAGCCAGTTTGTCCACGCCGAATTTGTCAACTTCCATTAGATCGACTGTCGAAAATCCATTTTATTTTTGTTTTTACTATTTATGGTAAGTTTTAGTTTGATCATAATTCTTTATAATTTGAGCTTTAGCAGTTGTGTCCAACATGAAAAGTGCCTAGAAAAATTATGAGAATAATGTGGTCAAGTCAAATAGAACACTTACTATAACTATTAAATTTACTATTTATAGCAAGTTACAAATTTTAGGAATTTGAGTTGGAGTTTGATGCTGAAACTTCTTTCATGGTTTTGTATCACTATTTAAAGAGTTGTAAATTCATTTTTATTATCTATCAATGAAGTGTCAAACTTTTAGAATTTATTTCTATTTTTTATTTCCCCATTGGATTTGAAAAGTCTCTGTGAAGAGTCCAGAGAAGCTCCTTGGATTTTAAGTACTTATCCTTGAGAAACCTCATCACGTTCATCCCTACATCATTATATATCCCCATGGTGCAACCAACCTAATAGAATGATTGGATGTCACACTGACATGATAGGATGGAACTAATTCGCTAGGTGGATAGTGACTTGTCCGATTGATGGACTTGAAAACTTCTTAAAAAGCAAAAGAAGAAAATAAAAATGGCACATATTAGTTACTACTAAGTTGCAAAATTTTAAATTCCAAACATATAATCCGTGTTTCTGAAGAAGAATAATTAAATAGAATTTAAAAAATAAAAGAATTAAAAAAAAAAAAAGAATTATAGTTGTTGCAGACTTGACAGATTCCCCACCTCAGGTGGGAGCAAACCCCTAGCCCTCATTATATCCCTGAAAGAAATTAACTAATTATATTTTGTTGTTATGGTATAGCACATCTAATGAGTGGATAGGACTGGTTTTTGTACAAGGCTATCCTCGTGATAGAGCCAACTTATTGGAAGAGTCAGATGTTGTGTGAATATAACATGTTGGAAATAAGTCATTGGCCAGATAATAACTAATGGTCCAACTGGTTGGACCGGAAACTTAAAATGAAAAAGAAGAAAATAAGATTATCACATAATAATTACTATCAAGTTGGGTGAAATTTTTGAAATTCCAAACACACCATCTGACATTTCTGAAAAATTATAACAATAATATACAATTAGAAAAACAAAGACAAAACTTACAGTACTTGCAGACTTGACAAATTCCCCAGCTCAGGTGGGAGCAAACCGTTGAAGCCATTGGAGCTTATATCCCTGAAAATGAATAAATAATTATATTGTCGTTTATCAGTGGCTAAAAATTGTTGTTATGATCTGGCGCACCTAACGAGTGGTTGGAAATGATTTTAGTATAAGGCTATCCTCATGGTGCAGCCAACCTATTGGAATGGTTGGATGTCACACCCGACATGTTTAGGTTGGAATTCAATTCAGTAGGTGGACAGTACTTTATAGTCCAGTTGATTGGACAGGAAAACATTTGAAAAAGTAAAAAAATAAAATAAAAATGCCGCATATTAGTTACAACTAGGTTGGAAAATTCAAAATTCTAAACATATCATCGGCATTTCTGAAGAAGAATAATTAAATAGAATTATATTTTAAAAAAAAAAAAAAAAAAAAACATAATTACAGATATTGCAGACTTGAAAGATTCCCCAGCTCAGGTGGGAGCAAACCCTTGAAGCCAGCTCTCCGTATATTCTTGAAAAAAAAAAATGATTATATTTTGTTATTTATCAATTCCTAAAATTTATTGTTACAGTCTGGCCCATGCACCTAATGAGTGGATGAGAATGATTTTCATGCAAGGCAATCCTCACCGATTAGGAGGATTGGATGTCATTAGGACATGATAGTAGAGGTGGGCATCGAGCCGAGTCGAGTCGAGGTGGGCCAAGCTTGGCTTGGCTTGTCCATGATGTACTCGAGTTCGAGCTCGAGCTCGAGCTTGGCCTCGAGCTTAACATTAAAGCTTGGCTTGTTTGCCAAAGTTATCGAGTCGAGTTCGAGTCAAGCTAGTGGTTCGAGTCGAGTCGAGTTTACCTCGAGTCGAGCTCGAGCTTGTTAGGTGAGAGAGTAATGGATTCTGTTTTTGATCCTCCTCCATTGATGAAAGAACAAAAAAGGGAAAGGGAAGGGGGTGCGCGCGCGGTCGGATAGAGACTATAGGATTTATTTTTTATTTTTTATTTTTAAGTTTAAACTTAAAACTTATATTAATATAATATAATATAATATAATATAATATAGTATTTAATATATTTATTAATCGAGCCGAGTCGAGCTCGAGTTCGAGCTTCGAGTCGAGTCGAGTTCGAGTCGAGTCGAGTTGAAATGCCCTCTGGTCGAACTTGGCTTGAACTCAACTCGAGCTTCAAATAATTACCTTGGCTTGGCTTGAATCGGCCATTCAAGCCGAGTCAATCCGAGTTGACTCGAGCCGAGTCGAGCGAGCTTTTCGAGCTAGCTTGACTCGTGAACAGCCCTACATGATAGTAACTTATGGTCCAACTAGGTGAACTTAAAACCTACTTGAAACGAAAAGGAAAAAAATAAATTACTGTATAATAACCTCTACTAAGTTGGATGGCAAATTCAAAATTTCAAAAACATTGTATGGCATTTCTAAAGAGAAATAATTAAATAGAACTAAGGAAAAAAAAAAAGGCCAAAACTAACGGCTGTTGGTAACCTCTGAACATATTGTAGCTTTAATATTTTTTAAAATAAATAACTAATTAGATTTTGTTATTACCAATGCTAAAAATTGTTTTTGGTGTAGCCCACCTAATGAATCAATGGGAATGATTTTCGTACAAGGCTATCCTCCAGCTAACCTCTTAGTAAGTTTGGATGTTATAAGGACATGATGAGATGAAAATAATTCTAACTGGTAGGACTTATACATGTGTACTTGCATCCTTTTGCCTCAAGTACACCAAGAGAAATCAGATTCTGCTTCAAATCAGGAACGTGCCTTACATCTGTCAAGGTACGCTCCACCCCATCAAACATCCTGATGTGCACTGTACCAACAGCCACAACATTACAGGCAAAGTCATTGCCCATAAACACCTGTCCACCATCGCACTCCCTGTAGCTGGTGAACCAACTCCGATGAGGAGTCATGTGAAAGATGCCCCTGTGTCTAGCATCCACTCGTCCTTACGATCATCGTATGATCGTCTGAGCGAAGACACAGACAAAATATCACCATCACATCCACTCGATTCATCTGACGTGGCAGTGTTAGCCTAGCCTCCCTGCATGAAGCCTCAGAATCTTCCCTCTTAAATTTAGGATTTTCGCAATCCTTCTTCCATATTCTTCCTTCCCACAATTCCAACACTTTACCTTTCCTTTGCCCTTGCCCTTGGATTTGGATCTAGAACCTGAAGAACCTGTACCTTGTTCAGAATTCCTACCCACTGTAAACAGTGCATCAGAAGACGTCCCCATGTCGCTGTTTAGCTGTCTCATAGCCTTCCTTTGAAGGGCTGAAATAACGGTGTCGACACTTAGGGTTTTATTCATGCTGCACATAGTGTCGTTGAATGCCTCATAGGACGCCAGGAGAGAATTCAGCAACATACATGCTTGTTCTTCATCTTTCATCACTTCCTCCATATCCAGCAATTTGTAAACCAATTTATAAAGTTGCTGATGTGAGCCTCCAGGTCTCCACCTCTGCCATCTTGAAGTTATACCACTGCCGCTTCAAGTGTAAGCGATTTTCCTAGGATTTCTTCGCATAGACATCTTCTAAACTTCGCCCATAAGCTTAGCCGCAGTTTTCTCCCTCATGACGTTGTAGAGAACCTCATCCGTGAGACATAAACGGATCGATGATAAAGCCTTCTTATCAAGAGTATTCCATTCATCATCAGTCATAGTAGATTTTCACTCCTCAAGAGCACCATCCTCCTCGCCTTGCTTGGTTAACAGGCTAATCATCTTAACCTTCCATAACTCAAATTATTTTTCCCTGAGTACTTCTCAACTCATACCTGGTGCTCGCCATTATTATTAATCCCTCAGATTCAGATCTGTGCCCCAACTTTAGCTCTGATACCACTTGTTGGGTTTTTTGGCCTGCGGAATCACACAGATCTAGATCTAGGATAGCAATCCAATGGCACCAAGCACACACACAAAAAAAGAGAATACACAAATTTAACGTGGAAAACCCTTGCGGGAAAAAACCACGGCACAAAGCGACAGATCACCACTATGAAAGTATCAATTACAAAGAGAAAGGACTTACCCGATTCGAACAACCTCGAATCTCACCCTTACTACACCCTTTGATAACCCTAGAACCCTATAGAATACCTTTAGGAAGTCTTGGAATAAATATTAGAATAGCCCTAGGGATCCCAATTTATAGTTTTGGCAACTTCTCTTTCGTATCCCAGTTGCGAAAGGACTTGCGTCACAAAATCCGCGAAACTCCTTTCGCATCCCAGTTGCGAAAGGACTTGCGACACGAAATCCGCGAAACTCCTTTCCACATCCCAGTTGCGAAAGGACTCAGATTTAAGACATCTCGCAACAGCCAGCACTCCCTATATTCCTGAAAAGAAAATTTTAATTATATTTTGTCATTTATCAATTGCTAAAATTTATTGTTACAGTCTGGCCCACCTAGTGAGTGGATGAGAATGATTTTCATGCAAGGCAATCCTCACCAATTAGGAAGATTGGATGTCATTAGGACATGATAATAACTTATGGTCCAACTAGGTGAACTTGAAACCTACTTGAAAAGAAAAGGAAAAAAATAAACTACCGTATGATAACCGCTACTAAGTTGGTTGGCAAATTTAAAATTCCAAAAACATCATATGGCATTTCTAAAGAAAAATAATTAAATAGAACTAACAAAAAAAAAAAAAGAAAAAAAAGAAGAAAAAAAAAAAAAAAAAGCCAAAACTAACTGTTATTAGTAACCTCTGGACATATTGTAGCTTATAATATTTTTGAAAATAATTAATTAATTAGATTTTGTTATTACCAATGCTAAAAATTGTTTTTGGTCTAGCCCACCAAATGAATTAATGGGAATGATTTTCGTACAAGGCTATCCTCCAGCCAACCACTTAGTAAGGTTGGATGTTGTAAGGACATGATGAGATGAAAATAATTCATTGGGTAGACAATAGCTTATTGTCTAACTGGTAGGACTTAAACCTTCTCAAAAAGAGAAGGAAGAAAATGAAGAAAATAACTATGAAGTTGGTTGAAAAATTAAAAATTCCAAACATATCCTTAGCACTTCCAAAGAAGAATAAATAAATAAATAACAGAACTTACATGTGCTCCAGACTTGGCGAAGCCCCTATCTCAGGTGGGAGCGAAGCATTGAAGTTATTGTAACTTATATCCCTGTAAATGAATAATTAATTATGTTTTGTTATGGATAAAGATTATGGTTATTTATAAAGTTGGAGCAAACCAGAGTAGTTATTTAGCTTATAGCCCTAAAAGTTAATAATTATTTATTTAATCCTAAGAATAATTTGAAACCCGGCAAAAACCTTTGTCATTTTTCTATCATCCGAGAGGTGAAGGTGCAGCTGGAAATAAGCTTACCTGTGGTGCAGCAAAACCTTTCCGTCAACATACCACTTGTGTAGAAAATCCGTACCATGCCAATGTTAGGTCCCATGATGAAGATCATCTAGCTTCGAAATTTATGCAGGTCCGATCATTAAATTGGCCATGCCTGGATGTTGAGTTAGACCGTCCGTTATCTACTCATTCAAACAGTGCGACCCACCTAGTGAAAGGTTTGGCCTGATTTTCATGCTAGGTGTATCTACGGTGGAGCCTATAAGTTTGAATGGTTTGGATTCCCCACAGAAATGGCATGCCCCACTGATTAGCTTTGAATATGGCATAGGTGCTCAGATCTGAGCTTTCCATAAGATGGGCCTCACTTATTAGATCTTCTAGCTCAAAGTGGGCCATGGTGTACAAAACAAACTTATAGCTAAAGCATTTTTTCCAGCCATCCATTTGTTGCGTAACTACTCCAACGGTGAAAAGGCCTGATTTTCAGACTTGAAGATCTTCAAAATGTGATCAGCGGACAAAAATACATGCCCCGATCCTACACGTATGTCACTGTGGGACATGCGATTACATATAGACGGATGAGATTTGTATTATTCATTTGACGTACCCTAGAGATCAATCGCGATATTCCAAATGATTCTGATCAGATAATCCTAACCATCCAACTGGAGGCTACAAATTGACGGTTAGAAAGAAACTGGTCCGATTTCCATATTCAACTGTTGCACAATTAGATACGATTTCCCCCTCAGTGTGTTTTGGTGTATGAGCCATCCAGAAGGGGTCCATGGTTAGGACGGTCTGCAGATGATTTATTTATAAAAGACACGTTGCATTGGGTGCATCCTAGCCACCAATTGAAGGCATTGGTGGACTTTTAGTCATTACTGTTCACTACCATCCTCAAAAGTCCTTGAAATGGATGGTTAGGATTATCCTGACAGGTGCAGTACTTTTTGGTGCGGCAAATTCCCTGCCAGGCCCAACAGATCAACCATCGGACTTATCACCGTGTATGAAAGTGAAAATCTTTATAAGATACGTACAACTGGTTGCACCAGATACAAACTATCCGCCATTAGGAAAGTGGTGGTGACTTATCCACCTACCATGTGGCACTCGTGTGCAGCTATCCAGACCATCCAAATTGTGGGGAAACTTTAAATGGGAGCATATATCTAGAATAGAGCTGATCAAGTTATTCTAACAGTGCAATTGATGCTTTATCAGATGAACGGTTACAGGTAAATTAATGTGACTTTCAAATTTGAAGGGAAAAATCAGACGGCTCCGGACCATCCCAAAATCAGATGGTCCATGAATGTTTCAGACATTTCGGTGAAATTAATCGGTGGTCCGGATCGCCTAACAGCAATAGCCGATATTTTGGTGCGAGAGAAATTGGGTACTTACAGGAAGCGCAGGTGCCTAAAATTGCCGATAAATGATGGCAGGGAACCCTCTATGTTTTTATGACAGATCCCTGCAATACATGGAAAGCACTTGGTGAAGCATGACACGTGTACAAGACCAAAGCCATTCATCAGGTGGGGGGCCAATTTGTAGATTCCCTAGTTAAACTAACAGAGCTTTTTTACATGTGTGGGCCACCCCAGGTGTAGATCCATTGAATTTCTGGGCCAATAATATAGTGGGCCTGATTGAGTGAGCTTAGGACCCAGGAAGGCGATGGTTAAGAATTTTAGCCTGGGTTTGCATATAAAAGGCTGGCCTAACCGGAACAGTTCAGAATCCGGGCCTAAGCCAACCCAAGACCCACCCCTGAACATCCCTGGCTCAACCCTTTTGGGTATTAAGAGCAATGAGCTTAACCCTAACCGGTCCAATTACTAACCAGGCCCAATCTTTTAAACGAATCAGATGAGATAAATGCGTCTTGTCTGAGTTGATTTGGATTCAGTCCGACCCATCTAGGTCCACACCATGACTCACCCCTCAGGGACGTGAGTCAGGCTTACTCACTCCATACTTGAATGAGTGGCGCGAGTCAGGCCTATTCACTCCATTTTCTGAATGAGTCATGGCTCGACTTGAGACCGGATAGCACAGTAGTCCGGTCCAATACTTACTCCGCGACATTGTGATCACCCATACTCAGGCACCCAAATGTGTACATGTGGCATGTATAACTCAAAGAAAACGGCCTAAAACAAGACCCAGTGAAGATAATTTCTTCTTTAAAGTTGGATTAATTGAATGATCATAACCTTTGATTAATTAATACTTTTCCTTAGAATTCAGACCATTGAATGACTTTCATTTCAGCTCTGCATCAAATATCCAACAAGCGGCCACTCAAGAAGCTTAAAAGCCTAGGTCAGAATCTGGGCCTGATTGAGTAATAGGCTGAGCCCACTGTCAGGCCTGCTAGAATAGTTCAGAATCTGGGCCTAAGTCAACCCAAGACCCACCCGTGAACATCCCTGGCTCAACCCTTTCAGATATTAAGAGCAATGTGATTAACCCTACCCAGTCTAATAACCAACCAGGCCCATCTTAAATGAATCAGATGAGATAAATGGGTCTCGTTTGATTTGTATTCGGTCCGACCCATCTAGTTCCACACCATGATGTTGAGAAAAAAGTCTTAAATCTGTTTTTTGGGTGTCGTTCGACTGGTCGTGGGTCAGCCACGACTGGTCGTAGGAGCTGGTCAACCGGTCGTAGCCCGTTCAACTCAAAGTCCAGCGGCTATATTTTTCATGTCCGGACCGCCTTCAACCAGTCTTAAGGTTTGTTCGACCAGTCGTAGCTTCGACTAGTCGTAGCTCCCCTTCAACTAGTCGAAGGTTACGCGGATTCGTTCCGCAATTTTGCGGATTGCAGAAATTTGTGTCCTTTCGCAACTGAAATGCGGAAGGGAAGTTTCCTAAACTATAAATAGGTATTCCTAGGGCTTTTCTAGGGTATAGGAATGGATGGGAAAGTATTCTAGGGGTTTCCAAAGGGGTGTGGCAAGGGTTAGATTCGAGGTTGTTCGAATCAGTAAGTCCTCTCTTTGTAATTTCTATTTTCATAGTGGAGATCTGTCGCTTTGTGCTATGGTTTTTTTCCGTAAGGGTTTTCCACGTTAAATCTGTGTGTTCTCTTGTGTGCTTGGTGTTATTGGATTGCTATCCTAGATCTAGATCTGTGTGATTCCGCAGGCCAAAAATCCCAACAAGTGGTATCAAAGCCAAAGTTCGGTTGGGGCACAGATCTGAATCTGAGGGATTAGTAATAATGGCAAGCGCTAGGTATGATATTGAGAAGTACTCAGGGAAAAATAATTTTGAGTTATGGAAGATCAAGATGATGAGTTCCTTAATCAAGCAAGGCGAAGATGGTGCTCTTGAGGACCGGAAGTCCACTATGATGACTGATGATGATGGAATACTCTTGATAAGAAGGCTTTATCATCGATCCGTTTATGTCTCACGGATGAAGTTCTCTACAACGTCATGAGGGAGAAAAACTGCGGTTAAGTATGGTGAAGTTAGAGGATGTTTATGCGAAGAATCCTCTGAAAATCGTCTGCACTTGAAGCGGCAGTGGTATAACTTTAAGATGGCAGAGGGTGGAGATCTGGAGGCTCACGTCAGCAACTTTTAATAAATTGGTTTGCAAATTACTGGATATGGAGGAAGTGATGAAAGATGAAGAACAGCATGTATGTTGCTGAATTCTCTCCCGGCGTCTTTTGAGGCATTCAAGGACACTATGTGTAGCACGAATAAAACCCTGAGTGTCGATACCGTTATCTCGGCCCTTCAAGGGAAGGCTATGAGACAACTAAACAGCGACATGGGGACGTCTTCTGATGCACTGTTTACAGTGGGTAGTAATTCGGGATAAGGTACAGGTTCTTCAGGTCCTAGATTCAAATCCAAGGGCAAGGGCAAAGGAAAGGTAAAGTGCTGGAATTATGGGAAGGAAGGACATGTGAAGAAGGATTGTGGAAATCTTAAATCGAAAAGAGAAGATTCTGAGGCTTCATATAGGGAGGCCAATGTTGCCACGTCAGATGGATCGAGTGGATGTGATGGTGATGTTTTGCCTGTGTCTACTATCAGGCAACCATACGATGATCGTAAGGATGAGTGGATGCTAGACACAGGGGCATCTTTTCACATGACTCCTCATCAGAGTTGGTTCGCCAACTATAGGGAGTACGATGGTAGACAGGTATTTATGGGCAATGATATTGCCTGTAATGTTGTGGCTGTTGGTACGGTGCACATCAGGATGTTTGATGGGGTGGAGTGTACCTTGACTGATGTCAGGCACGTCCCTGATTTGAAACAGAATCTGATTTCTCTTGGTGTGCTTGAGGCAAAGGGATACAAGTACACAGGTATTGATGGTGCTCTTAAAGTATCTAAGAGGGCACGGGTAATCATGAAAGCGCAACGACTCGGTAACTAGTACAGGTTAATCTGGAGCACTTCAAACGGTGGAGCTACAGTAGATGTAGCGGATTCCACCTCTGCACGTGTGTCGCATGTTGGGCATGGCCACATGAGCGGCAGGGCAGGAATGATGAGACGTGCGGACAGGGATACAGAGCAGGTGGAGCAGCCACCTGTGAGAAGAATCATACGGCATGATCGCAGGATATCGGCGAGGTACATGGACGACTCTAATATCGCAGGGGATTCATCTTCTTTTCATATGGCTCTAGGTGAGCCTGGTGTTGAGAAGTGAAAGGTGACTATGGGTGATGTGATTGATTCGTTGTACCAGACCGATATATGGGAGTTGATGGAGCTTCTAGTAGGCCGAAAAGCGATTGGATGCAGGTGGATCTTTAGGAGGATACAACATAGATACAGGGCGATGTTGGTAGTAAAGGGTTATGCTCAGAGAGAAGGGATTGGCTTCTCAAAAATATTCACACCGACGGAATAGCAAGTGTCTATTAGATCCGTGATTGGCGCTGGTTGGCCAAAGTGATCTTAAGCTGGAAAGATGGATGTGGAGTTTGCACTTCTGCAAGGAAAAGTGAAGAGCAAATTTATATGAAGCAACCAGAGTAGTTCGAAGTTAAAGGGGCTGAGAAAAGACTTTGCAGGAGGTCGTGGTTCGACCTGTCTCCTAGGCATTTGTTTGATTTCTTCATGATGAGTCAGGAATTGATGACATGTAGATCGCCAATTTGACATGTCTGAAATCAATGTACTGAAGACTTGGTTAAGTGAGTGGGACGTCAGGATGAAGGATCGGGGGGCTGCAAAGATGGTTCTCGGCATTGAGACTGAAGGAGGAGTAGGCTTTAGTAATCACAGGAGGAATACCTTGTGTGTAGGTATTGATCAAGG